>VZRQ01004993.1:584186-606535 GCA_013397975.1 Machaerirhynchus nigripectus
TTAAAATAGTACCCCATTAGCTAAGACTGAACCCTTGAAAACAGCTGTGGGGGAAGCTGTGAGCCGAGGGAAGGGACTTTCACATGCCAGCAGAAAACCACCCCGGGCAGCTGTTGTGCTGTGACGTGGAAGCCACAAGAAGACTCCTTCTTGTGGAGAAGCCCCATAGCATGAGCAAAAGAGACTCCTCTTCCTAAATGAACAGATGAAAGACTATTATAGAGTTGCTAAACTGACTGAAATAATCTCAAGTTTGTGCCTTTATGTTTTAATTAGGAAGAAGGGGGAGGATGGGGGGAAGAGAAGTGTTCTGAAGGTATACTTTGACTCTTATTAATCTTTTTTTTCTTTTAGTTTAGTTAATAAACTTCTTTATATTCTTTATAGTTTGGAGCCTGCTTTGCATTCCTCCTAATTCTTATCTCACAAAAGGTAAATGTGAACCGACCCACTACAAGTTTTCATACTCATAGCTTCCAGTGGCAAAATTTTGAAGTTATATGTACTCTATAGTTAGATCTATGATCACATACTGATTTTCTTGCAGGAGAAAACCTCTTTTTAGTATTCTTTTTTATCCTTATAATTGTGTTGCTCAGTCTTTTCAGCTATGCTGGCTAAATTCATTAACACATAATTAAAGAAAGATGATTAAAAGTATGACTGTAATATTAGACTGCAATTTCTTATCATCCTAATCCAAAAAGACACTGTTTGATAGAGTATTTTTAATTTATTCAAAGTGTACCTTAAACTGATCAATTTTGCAGTCCTTGGTTTGGAATACATACGTGTAATGATACATTGTGTGTATAGCATACACAAGCATGGTTTTATAGTTATTTTATTTTACAGTTATTTTACTTATATACATAAATCAGAGGAAGATCTTTCCAAAAATTACAACAACATAGCTAGCAAGGCTTGTATTCACCCCATAGTAGCTGTCAGGAATGTATATTATCAGTACTGTCTGTACTGGAATCTTATTTCTCAGACTTTTTTTCCTGTATTAAATTTATTGGTTGTGTGAGTGTTGCACATCTCTGGGAACTTATCTATCTCATGCAACTTAATGATTCTGACAATGAATATAGATGATGATATATGACAGATCTGGATGGCTGAGTGAATGAACCATGCAGCAAATACCAATCAAAATCAAGATTTCTTTTACATTCAAGGCAATCACAGTGTTGGGAGGAAGAGGACATAAACTACCTGGATGGTGTATTCTACTTGCGGAAAGCAAAGCCAGTAAATTTCTGAAGCCACACATGTGGTGTTTGGGGAATACACAACTACTCAGGATGGGTTGTAACTCTTTAACCAAGATATGCCAGCAAATCTTTGGGGGGGAAAAAGGTTTAATGACTTAGGTATTTTGGGGTTTTTTTATGATGTCACAAGACCAAAGGATGATTTGGATGCTCAAAAGTTTGCTTAGAACACTGGGTTACAACTTCTATTAAACCACAAAAATAGTGTGAATAATTAGTACAAAGCCTCGAACACACACCCACAGCTGAAGATGCCTAAACACACTAAAGCTGGATAGAAAATTTAGCGAAGACCCAGACATTAGGTAATCATCAGGCCACTTGCCCTTTTTGACAACATTCAGGACTCATCAGTCTACAACACAGAAAATGTCTCTTGACTGTACTTTGTCCATCTGAAAGGTAAGTAGCTGCCTGTGTCACAAGAACTGAATTAAGCTGCTTGGAATCGTGCTGCCTCTCTGCCTTTCCCGTGCTTTCCTTATTTCTAGAGTTGGGGCCAGATAGTCAATGAATTAAACTGCAAAACACACTAATCCCTGACCCCGAGGTTAGAGCTATCATAAGCACTGACTGGAAATGGCTGCAAATAGTTCTTGTCATGCCCTCTGTTTCCATTGGAAATCGAGTAATGACACAGGCAGTGAGCAGGAGCCCTCGCAAAGGTCACGGATTTACACCAGCTGAATCAATTTCTTATATCACCATTGCAGAAGCTGTGGAGGAGTTTTTTCCTGAGACTTTGTTGGTTTTAACAAATTTTGTACGTGGGTTTTTTTTTCTCCTCTAAGAAAATAAACAAATTAAAGGATGTTAGGCAGCAGTTTGTCTCACTGGAAAGCTATAAAACTGGGGTCCCTTCTTGGGGCATCCTGCCCAAAACACAGAATCAAATGTCGGGTCAAGCTTTCAATGAAAACAGAAGTTACTGCTTCGGTTCTATATAACAGAGATGGAGCTCACCGTGGCAGAAAACAATTATCAGTAAAACAATGTAATCTCTAAGGAAAACAGCAAATTTCAAGCAAGTGAACTTCCTCACTCAGCATCAGAGGGCTATTAATTTGTGTCTAGGCCACCACAACCTTTCCAACATGCAGAGGGGCAGCCCTTTAACTCTTTCAGCTGGGGTGACAACTTTCTTCCGCTTGCAAACGTCTGAAATTTGCAGGAGAGCCAAGAGTTTGATTCATGTGGGTCTTAGTTAGCTTTAATCTGTCTCTGGCTTGCACTATTCAAATACTTGAATGAATAAAATTCGTGACTTGAATCCACTATCAATTAAATAAAAATACACTTATAGATGCAGTAAAGAGAGAAACACACAGATTACAATATATACATTTTAACACCATGACAAATCCAAACAACGTACTTGTTAGGGTCAACAGAAATTATCTTTCTCTCAGAAATTCAGCTTTTCCATATAGAAATTACCTACGTCAATAGTGATTTTTGAAAACTCATGGAAAACACATCTTGTTGCCATTTTACATGCAGATTGCAGTGACAAACTGAAAACCATTCAATGAGAAAGGCTTCACTGTTTTCTTTCAAAAGCTTTTGTTGGTGTTTTCTCTCTCCTGCTGTCCAGGGTTCTTTTCCAACTGAAAGGCTCCACGAAAGGACGGCTCCTATTAAGGATCACACTTAAGAACACATTTAACTTTCATTGAAGTTTTAATGGGATTCAAGCATGTATTAAAGTGCTTTCCTGAACTACAGCCAAAATTTGAAAGTGAAGTGTGAAGTACCTGTTTTTCAGTAACTGCATGGGTTCAGGCCTCAGTTTCACAGTCATATTATCTTAATTTCCTGAGGAAGGCTGAATTTCAGTATTCCTCTGGTGACTGAGTATTTGGATGGGCAGAATTTCTGAGTAGGTTTTTAAAGACATTTAGACACTTAAGGAAAAAAAAGCAGAAGCCAGTTGCCACTCACAATGAAATAAGAACTGAGGGTCTTACCTGCATCTCGAAATGCCTGAATACTTTGGAAAATCTACCTAGTAGACTTAGGATAAAACCTTTAAATTATTATATAATCAAATAGAACAATGAAGGTTGTTGTCACCAAAATTTCATAAGAGTCTTTGCTTTTTTGGGGGAAATTTCTCAGCTGTTTCTTCTCTAAGGTTTCAAGGCAGTTTTGCAGACACTGTCCCTTCTGGATCCTAGACAAGTTTTTTCTTATTGTATTATCTCTTGACCCTATGACAGATTCCATGATTCCCATAATGCTAACAGCATCTATCATAGAGAAGTACTACAATGATTTTTATAGAAATCAGTTAAAATTTGTTTTATTAAACAAATTATTCCTAGAAAATACTTTCCTGAGTATGTTTGGAGCAGGATTTATCTCCCTATTAACTTTTATAGCAGAGTTGGAAAGCTCCAGTTGGAAAAAAACCAGCCATGCTCAAAAAATATTAGTGCCTCAAAAATTAATTTCATTTTAAGATGGAACTCATTTGTTTCTCTGAATACTCCAATAATGTCTTCCCTAATTGTGGATCTGGTCCTTGCAATTAGTGATGTCCTGGGTTTAATGCATCTCATTCTGAAACACACCTAAGATAGGGTAGATCAGCTTCAACATCACTTTGACCATGGATATTACTTTGTTTCAAACACGCACATTTTTGCTCAGAAGGACTAGCAGGGCCAAATTTTATTTTACTTTTGAAGGTTGCTGCTTCTATATTAGGCTTGAGGATACACACTTTCCCCTGGAAGTTAGGTGTACCTATTGTAAGACTTTTGGTTTCCTGAATGAAATTTATTGCCTAAACCTACAAGCCTTCCTTTGCATACGTTCTTTGACTGCCATGCCTGGAGCAATGTTACCAATGTTTCTCTCTCAATTTATTGTAAAGGGAATTTAAGGTGATTAATTGAAGGCAATTATGGTTGTTTAAACATAAAATGAGATTAAACTCATCTTTGGTCTCTCTACAAAATACCTTGAAACTAAAGCAGAAATTATCATATAAAATAGAGTTCTGTGTACAGGTGCCATGATCCTGCTCCTTCACAGAGACCCTCTGTGACTTCGTGCTGTCCCCCAGGGCACACCTGTGTCACTTTGCAAAAAGGCACTTTTTGCGCAAGACTGCAAATTAGCTTCTTCCTTTTCCACTTTCACAGTCAGAGAATTCTGCGTTTGATTCTCAGTCATGCAGGGGGCGACTGAAACAGTTCAAGACAGAAGTTTCAGGAAAAAATAAGTATTTTTTTCGTTTGCTAACATTAACATCACTATGTAAAAATAACAAACACATTTTACATGAACATTTAAAGATGTATTTATTTCACAGAAAAATAGCAATATAAAGCCCTTTGTGACTTTCCAAAATATTTATTCTCTCATCCTGAAGAAAATGGAGGATTTCCTTGAGACTACTACACTCTTAGCAGCAGCAGTATTATTTTGGAAACTTCTCTCAAAGATGCTAAACAAATTTATACTCTTTGTTTAAAAGATGCAATTCATTGCTTGTGGCATCTTGTCAGGAAGACAACATTGCATATTGGTACGTAAAGTAGCAGATTGGCATTGTGGTAAATGGGAGCCTGAAAGCAAGAGCTTTTTTCTAAAGATGTGTGAAGATTTGCAGAGGTAAAATTGTATTGTAAAATACTGAAATGACTAAAGTTTAAAAGCAAATATGATAAATGGATAGAAATTATTGGCCTTGAATTCTAGTGTATGATTCGACTTCTATTTTCTGTAAGCATCATACCACAGAAGCAGAGAATATCCTGAGCTGAAAGCGACCCACAAGGATCATTCAGGCCAACTGCTGGCCCTGCACAGCACCATCCCCAAGAGTCACACACCGTGTGCCTGAGACCATTGTCCAAACACTTCTTGGGCTCTGTCAGGCTGGTGCTGTGACACGGCCCTGGGGAGCCTGTTCCAGTGCCCAGCCACCTTCTGGGGGAAGAACCTTTTCCTGATACCCAATCTAAACTTCCCCTGACACAACTTCAGGGCATTCCCTCAGGTCCTGTCACTGGCACTGTCACCAGAGAGAAGAGATCAGTGCCTGCCCTTCCTCTTCCCCTCAGGAGGAAGTTGTAACTGCAGCGAGGTCTCCTCAGTCTCCTCTTCTCCAGGCTGAACAGACCAAGTGCCCTCAGCCACGCCTCACACGGCTTCTCCTTGAGGCCCTTCACCATCTTCACAGCCTGCTAAAAGGAGTATTTCTCTTCATTTTATTGTAAAATTTTATTTGTACTCTAAAATGAATCAGTCACAGGTCTGTTACTAAGGAAAAGTCTGCACGAACACTGACAATCAGTTTAAAGGCACTTAATATCTACCATGTCTTATTTAGTTTATAACAGATAGAGGAGCACAAGAAGACAATGTTACCAAACCAGATTGATATATGACTGTCTCAGCACCTTACTTGCTAGTCTACACTCAATTTTCTTTAAACCATTAGAGGAGATGAGTGTTTCGGAGTTTTGAATTGACTATTTCAAGGGCAATACGTGTGACAGCACCTCAGATGGTCATCTACCTGGATGAAGATTTAACTAATGAACACCTTGAGTAATCAGCTCCTGAACCAAAGCACCCTTCTAATCAACTCCCCTTCCCTTGCTAAGTTATTTTCCCCCAGTGAAGCTCCCACACCATCTCACATATGCTAATAAATTCATCAGTCTTGATTGAAGGAGAGTTCATGTGCTACCAGCGCTTTCTGAAGAGTGCAGCTGGTCTTTCTGCGCTTGTGTGGGCCTAAACCAAGCCTGCTCTTTCTATGTCTGATAAATATTTATGTAGCAACGTAAATTTGCAGGCAACATTGCAAACAGACCAAGCATGTTCTTTGTTACCAAAAAACCATTTTAAAAATAAAATAATAGATGTATTTTTATTTAAAAATAATTATTAAACAATTGCAAGAAACAGGAGAATATGGAAACAGCTCAATTTTTAATGAAAAAATTGGTAATGAAATGATTCATAAACTTACAAAAGAACAGATATGATACTTGTTAAGGAATACATGGTTTCTTCTTAGACCTCTAACCTGCCTGGTCTGACATCAAGCTACTAATTTAAATGGAAACAGCATCCTTCTTTCACCAAAGTGTGCTCTAAAAATTCAGTAAGCAAGACTGGAGTCAGCACTCCTCATAACTCTGAGGAAAACCTGGCTTTGCAACTAGTAAGAAACTATTTGTAATCATGAAACTGTAACAAAAGTTCTATTACAGTGCAGGTTTATATTCCTTTTTTTCTTATTTTTTTTTCCTGACAGAAAACGACTACAGAAACTCTGAGCATCTTGAAACCAAAAACTTTCCTTGCAGAAAGCAACATCAAGCTATTCAGAAACACAGAAACACTGTGGTAGTGAAACTCTGAAACAGTTGCTGGTAAGAGAGTTAATAACATGTTTTGCTGGGTGAGAATAATTAGGAATTTGCTTTGAACTATCAACGTGGTTTTCAAATGAGTTCATGTTGCTGAAGAAAACTGGACAGGTTCTTGGTTTCCTTCCTGCTCCTCAGGAATTCATCTCATAGAAAGTCACTTGTCTGAATTATTCAGGTGTCTGCCTTTAAAACAAGTCAACAGGGGAAGCAAAAGCTAAAAACATGGAGTTCTTGTGAAATCAGTTGGTGTCTTTCATTTTTTTCCAGCCCTTCTCAAAAACTCTAACTGTAATTCCAAGCAAAATTCATATTTGTAGAAATGAATGGAGACAATGGATGTTTCTGTTAGTCTGTTAGCAAGAACTCTAAGAACAAGTGCTGTTACTCTCAGAAATATCACATATTCTGGACAGCAAACATATAATAACACATTTCTTTTTCTTCTATGGGCCTCAACTCCATTTCCTATCTAAACAATATTAGGATTGGCCTAGGAAATGAGTCAAAACTGCTGTTTGCAACATAAAGAGGTCAGGAATAAACACAACCTGATTCCTTCCCACCCCCAGCCATACAGCTACTGATGAATGCATGCATGAATATGCAGGAAAGGGGTGTCCTGCTGCTATCAGCTCCCAAGGTTGATTTATCCCACGTGTGAAGGAAGACGCAGGAAATGAATTATGAATATCAAAAATGCAGTTGTTACCTTTGATCTCCCTTGGGAAACTCTCAGTTCTCATTGTCTCCAGTAATTGCAGAATGCAGATTTTTTTTTTCCCCACATAAACAATTTGTGTTCTCATTCTCATTTCTATGAATGGAACAATAGCAACAAAAAACCCAAGTCTCTAAAAATTATCTGGTAAAGTTCTGTATCAAGACCAGGAAGCTTGTTATCCCACCACCTGTATGTGAGCTTCTGCAAAAGGCTGACTTTGTAAAGAGCAATTTTATCCCCAGTGCCAGTGACAGCCAGGCCAGAGTCTTCATTAGACTGAGACTGACTAAAGGCTTAGAATACTCCTTAAATTTCCTTGTAAGAGACTTAGTAGATTATACACTTTTTTTTAACCCTTAAGAATTTTTATACATGTCCCTAAAAGATTTATGGCCATTTTTCTCCAAAGGAATTCAGGTTTCCCTGAAATTTTTGTCCCTGGAGGTGTGCTGATGTGATGTAAAAAGCAAAGGTGAAAAAGCAGATGACACCTGAATAACTCCAGTGTTGGAGAGCAGCCATGGCCTGCCTGCCCTGGGACTGGTGGTGCTACCTTGCAAATTCTGTGGTGAGTGTGCAGAAATTTAATCTTTCCCAAACGCAATTTATTAGGATTATAAATCATTTATCAGTTTCATGTATAAGAAATACTCAGGCAATATGCAAAAAGAAGAATTTAAAAAAGAAAATTAAAAACCTGAAACAAGAAAGAAATCTGTGTATGGTTCAAGGGATTTTAATATTGATTAACCTAGACTATGGAGAGTTTGAAGGGAAACAAAAACTAGGAAACAAAGCTACCTGATATTTCAAAAGTATCCATAAGTATCCAGGGAGCTGGAGGTGATAAAAAGTCATCTTTGAGGGTAAAATATAATTACATAAATAAGTGTGAAATGGTTTTTTGTTTATTTCTGGTGCACTGGATTTCACATCAAATTAAAGATTTATACAGTAAATCATGCAGCAGCAGTAAAATCATTATGCAAATGTCATTTCTGCCTTCATGGCAAGGGTTTTCTTTAAATATGCATGCTCATTTGAGTGTTCATTTGGGTGGAACATACACTTACCTATAGCGTCGTTCCACTTTATTTCCCAGATGCTCCTCTGACTGTTGTTCGGTGGCTTGTTTGGTTTGTTCAGGGAAAGAAGGCACCTAAGAATAGAAGAGAACATGTGAATTCTCCAGAACTCCTTGGAAAAACTGAGCAGTGGTGGTTTTCTAAAGGACAAATAATGTACGCAAATTGCCAGGGCCCTGAGGACAATGCCAACCCTTACAAGTCCCAGGGCTCCCTAACACTAATGAAAAGGAAGTATTATCACTTTAATAGAGCCATACATTTAAATGTGCTGTTAGATTTTACTAACACAATAAGATATGCATTTTCTTCAATTTTTCTTTGAGGCAGCTGTGAGCTTCTCTGTTGCACTCCAGAAATTTATTAAAAAAAGGAAAAAAAGCCTTATCCTAAAAAGAAATCACTTTGGTTAAAATGATTAGATAAAGACTTTTTTTTCCCTAATAAGTTGATTGCTTGCTGGTCTGCAGTGTTCATATGTAAAGCCTCTAAAGATGATAAAGTACTGAAAGTGTTAGCTCTTAATGTGGATACAGTAGCAAGGTAAGAGTCCACAGTTAAAATTATAGCAAAAAAAACCAAACAAAACCAAACCCAACAAAAAGATCAAAGCTAATAGAGTTCACTCATGCTCTGTAGGGTAAAGTGGAAAAATATTCAGATATTAGAAATACCTACATTTTTTGTCAGAAACACTTTTGTACTTCTTCTCTAATTATTTTTAATTTCTGCGTAGTGATGAACAAAAGCGTTCATCTCGACCGGTCTATTTAGCAAGAAGAATTCAACTGAAGCTCATATTCGTTGTTGGGAATGATCAACGTGGAAATATACCAATGTACAGAAGCCTTCCCAACTACTTTTCTGTCAAGTGCTCTGTATTTGCAGCTCACACTGTCCATGGTGTGTGACAGGCTGGCTCTGGAGACGGCTTGGCCAAGCCACCAGCATGGCAAAGGCATCCAAGGGCTGCTCTCAGCCTCTCCTGAACCAGCCTATCTTTCTTCATTATCTGGACAGAAAGCCCAAGCTCTCCACCTAAGCAGAAAATTCTGTGTTTAAAATAAATCGGTGCTAAAATTCCTGACTGCATTTTTTATCTGAAAATAAATACCCGGCACTTTTCTTAGGTAAAATTAATCTTTATGCCTAGGCATAACACTTTGCCTTTACAATGTGTATCTTTCACCTCCTCCCTATTTCACAGTCTTAAATAAGGTTTAAATATTGCATAACTCTTCTGTTTAACTCTCTGAATGATGAAGAATTTCATGTTATATGAAAATCCTAATAAAAACATGCCCTGAAAAATATTGAGAGTATGAAAGAACAGAAAAAGAAAGCCAGCATTTCATATTTCACAGAAATTCCCAAGTGTTCAGTATTTGTTTTCATTTTGCAGTGAAACAAAATGGAATGCTTTTAATACCTTCATAAAGCATGTCTGTGTTAAAATGTCATATTCACAATAAAAACATCAGGTTTTAAAGTTCCCTCTCTGTTGGGTCACAGATAGTCAGAGACTTTATCATCAAACAAGTCATTTTCGCCTAAAAGCTTTCTAGAAATAACAGATTTCCATACTATTTAAAATTTGAAAAATTAGCATATTTCCAGTGCATTTTATTAGAAAATTTTCAGTCTACTTCACATAGAAGTATTACTGAAGTACGTTGTCAAATCATGTTCAAACAAATGTTAGAGAACATTCATTTTCATTATTCTCTTATCTCTGCTAGAGAGATATATTGATTACTACTAGTTCAATGTCAAGGTCCTAAAAATAGAAAGTGTTATTTAATAAAAAGGAGAAGGGACATTGTTTCTGTCCTGGATTACCCTACAACACTCAGTGGCAAAAAAGGTGAGTGAAAGGGGCAGGAAGGGAGGAGATTTAGGAGCAGTATCAGTTTTCTCTCATGGGGATAGTCTATGGCTTTTTAAGTTTGCATGGCCTGGAAGGCTAGAAAGAGATGATATAGACTAGATGCAAATTAATGTTTCAAAATTCAGAAAGTCTCTGCAGCTATTCCATTATAAGGTGTGGCTTGACCCCAAGTGCCAAATTTAGCCTCCCATCCATCACAGACTAATTACATTTCCAGAAAAAAAAAAAGGGGGTAATAATTCAACGTGACGTGCAAGGAAGTGACCATGTAACTGCCATTAACCTACGCATCATGCTAAGTAATTGTCCTAAAGTCCTACTACTAATTCGGGCTTTCAAGTTTTTCTCACCTATTTCAGTAAAATATGCCAGAGGAGAATATTTTCCTCTCGTACAAATGAGCATTTGTATTCACACCACAACCACCACATAATGTGAGGTTTACTACGTAACACAGCCTTTGAGCAAATCAGGTAAATGGGGAAAAACATCAGTATTTATGCAAGAGAAATTCCTTGCCACAGCTTCACTTACATTCCATGGGGACCGTGTGTTGTATAATTCAAGCCATAAGGAATATTTGTTAGACTGATTTACCTTGTTACTGGTGCTGTGCTAATAAATGCTTATATGCCTTAGTGATGGCAAGGTATTGAGAATAATTTTGTGAGGAAAATGAAAGGGTACATAATAAACCCAATGCTGAAAAATTGTTCAAGGGAACCTGTCATGTGTTCGCTGACTACTGTAAAGCAATGGAAATGCCCTGAAACAGCTTCGGGACCTTTGGTTCACACTCTTGAGGGTGCTGTCAGTACATCCTGTGCTAACAGAGGTTCACTACCTAAACTCCAGTAAGAGTTATTTATGTTAACTACTCAACTTGCAGCATGAACTATGTGAGTTCACAGTAAAGACAGCATGGGAAAAACTCATGGGTCTCTTGGGAGAGACAATGAGACTCCTCAACCCCAGCCTTGACAGGTGTGCACAGGGCTTGTACTGCCCGGGATCATAACTTCAGCTCCTATGCTTAAGGACTCTGCTTTTAAAGAAAACCCTTATTATTTTTCTATGCTCCTAAAAAACCCAAATTATTTTCTATTCACTGGCTTCCTGGCAGCAACTAAGAGAGTTGGCAGGGGTTTCCCTGTGAGTGCACATAGGACCAAGACATAATCCTGTCTTTGACAATGTACTAATGAGTGATAAATTCTTTTAAATGCAAAGAAGGGAGAATGGATGTATTAATAATCTTTAAGCTCTGTTACTGCAAACAGTAGCCTGCCTGTTCCTAATTATGTAAGTAAAAAACATGCCACATCAGAAGTCTTTTCCCCAAATCCCTAAATCAGTTGTCTGCTGTGAGCTGAGCAGGATGAATACTGCAGGCACTATTTGCAACTATGAATGTACACTTTTAAAACATCCCTCCTGAATTAAGTCTTATTGATGCTTACAACACCTTTCACCTGCTGCACAGTAACACTCAATATTTTTATGAAAATATTCATGTAAGCAGATTGAGTGACAAAAACCCCATAGGCCTGCAAAAAATGGCAAGTAATGAAGATGCTATACCCTTCACAGACACCTGAGTGTACAAGTAAAATAACAAATATAAGATGTTCAAATCCACATCTGCTTATGGACACTTCATAAATTTAAGTAGGCTACACTTGGTTACTGAGCAGGTCGCTAAAGGTCTGCATAAGGGCTGCACTACAGCCACACAAGGAGGAGAAAGCACAGAGAACGATGTCGTCCATCACTCAGTGGACAATCTGCTGCTGATTAAGAGTCATTGGAACACTTATCAAGAAAAAAAAATCCCCAGCAAGGTTCATTAACTCACACATAGTGCTATACTAACAGCTGGCACACAGCTGGCTAACTTCAGCATGGGCAGAACAGATGTACTTCTATCTACAAAAGAGTGCAGCAACATAACTACACTGGAATGAAAGAAAACCCATGGAAGGAAGGAGAAGACACACTCTCATACCAAGTTTTGTAAGGAAAAGGTCTTTCTGAGCTCCCTACTGGAAGAGAATTAAGTTTTCAAAATTGCCAATCCTCAAACATGCGTTGGCAATGATCATCATGAACATTTTGTAATTTCTTCATCATTATTTGAATAGTCAAATCTTTATGGGATTTTGCTTAGTCTTTCACCTCAGAAGCAATCTGTACAAGTGTGGTTCATAGTTCAGTAATGTACTGTGTGAAAGAGAATTTTCCAACACACATTTGAATCAGCTTCTTTTCAGTTTCACAGGGTATCTTTCTCATTATACATGAGAAGAAACACTAACTTCTGATCTATTATCTCTTTGACTATTCTGTAGGTTTGATGTTCATTGGCAGAGGTGGATTTTCGCTCATGTGTTGAAGTACTTGCTCATATGACCCTTCTTCATAAAGGAAACTTTGGTGTTCTCAGTTTTTAATAAGAAATCTTGTGATGTCTCATCATTGTCATTGATTCTCCTCTCCTAGTCCTGAACCTGTCCTGAAATGTGACAATATTCCTTGAGACAGGTGGACAAACACTTCAGCAAGCATCTTAGATGGGGTCATATAGTATTACAATATTGGTGTTACGTTATTTTCCGGTATTGCTCTCCATTATATCCTCCATCTGTCACTCCAAAAATTGATGGCTTTTCTGAATAGTGGATTGAGAAGGTACCTTCAGGCTTGTGTCCATAACTGTTGTGAGGTTTGTCATCTAATTAACCATTTTAACCTTTATATTCAAAATAATGAAAAGTTCTGATGTTACTCAGAAGCACCCATCCCGTCTACACGGACACTTGTGGACTGAGAGAAATTCAGTTCAGCAAAGCATATTGCATAAAATTTACCATATAAAATAACTTATTAAAAGTGTAAAATTCCTAAAATAAACATGAATGAAACAAAACTAAAGCTACAGAAGAACAGGAGGAGGGCAACTCAGGCAATAAAAAAGGCATTCTCAATAAAAAGTGAACACTTTTAGTGATTCAGTTAACAGGAAACAAAACCTAAGCTGTCTTGAAGGATTATTACTCATAATAAGATACTTCAAGGGCAATCAATATACAGATTTCAAAACAAGACTTTACAGAAGTCTAACAGAAAACTGCAAAATTTTCAATCTTATTTGATTCAACCATATGAGAAAAATTTGGATAACCCCATGGTTCTTATTCCTTATATCAGTGATACCTCTGTGGAGAGCCTTAGCTCACTTTATTCAACAACAAACCAGTCATAAACCAAGAGAACCCCATAAACAGATGAGATTTTACATTCCCTTCCATCATTCTGCACCATGTCACAGTAAAATCCATTTCGGAGGGGTTTGGATCATAATCCTCCTGGGCCTTTTTCATCTCAGTCTTCCTTTCCAAAAGGCAGCCTCATATGGTCCAAACGGGTGCTCTGTGATTCTGCATCCCCTATAGGAGGGGTCTCCTTCCAAATCTGAAGTGTCAAAGAGCCAGGCAGCCCAGTTCTGGGAGTGGCATTTCTTTTTATGCCTCCCAGAATTAAGATGCCGAAAAGTTTTATACCCTGAGCAGAATCATTCACTCTGTAAAAGAATCATTACCCCGGCTTCTCAACACTTTTCATAAAATTTATGTTTGTTTTTGACGAACGTGTTTTATGGACAACTGTAAAATGTCTGTGGGCAACAGCTACAGAGCTTGCAACAGCAAAGAATTAAGTCACTGCTACCCCTGGAGTGCTAATGAGGTAAAAAAGTGCTGAATGTTCATACTTTCATGGGGATACACATATTATGCTTGCTACAGGTGCACAATGCTAATTTTATTTTTGGGCAAATTGTGCTCAATTTGCATAACTTTAACATCCTGAAACCTGCAAACATCAGGAAAATCTGTGTGTTTCTCTGCCTGTAGCATTAAGTCATTGAATACCTCAGAATCAATATAAGCTCTTAGAACCAGAGGGAAGCCCTGCTGGAGTTCTGTGTTAGCTAAATTACAGGATCAAAGCCTCGAGGTACTCCAGTCCCGGTCCCTTGTCTATAACCAACATAACATGGTAATTTCACTGTCTGCAGGGCCAGAACTACTTTTTCTCAGCAATACTTTGGAATTCTCAAATACTGACGATCCATCCACTTGGAGACATTGCTATAAGTTTAGCTGATAAATAAAGAACTAAAGCTAGATATTGTCTTTCGTAGGATCGTTGGAGAGCAATTTATATCTTCCAATTTGCTTCAGCCATAACTGAATAGAATTCAACCCGTACCTACATCTCAAAAATAAAAGTGCAATATTTGTATTACTTCATCTTTTCATCATTTGTCATGTTAAATTCTTCTATGTGTGTTGAAATAACTTGAGATAAACACAACCAGTAGATGGACACACCTTTCCAGTGGTCACTACAGCTAGAGAAGTTTCTTGGTGAGAGGATGTATAAAGAATGCAATGTAAAATAATTTGGAGAAAATACGATTACTCATCATTGAAACAGCACATTGCATCCATGAAAATGAAGGATTGCTAGTAGGGAACAGCTAATAAATAGTACTCACAGTTCAATTTGGATCTTTAAAACCTTCTTCAGATTTTTGTGGGTTGACCAGAATGGTGTTACCTGGCTACAGAATAAAAAGACTTGTCTTTCAATGCACCCAGAAAAACAAGAATTTATCAAATATATGAGAGAGATCTTGAGTCTGTTGTTAAAAATAGGCAGTATCTTGACCTTTTCTCCTGCCACTGTGTAAGTGTCTGTGAAATCTCTGGTTTTACTACTGCTTTGGTAGCTATGGTATTTTTTTGCACAAATGTACAGCTAAATCAAAAGGAGTAGTCAGCAGAGGCTGCAGTCACAAAATGGCTGGAGAGAATCATGAGGAAGAACGAGAGTAAAAAAGTAACTATGTATTGAACATGTCAGAGGAAGGCAAAAAGCTGAAACAACAGGAAAACCAGAAAGATTACACAAAGCAAACAGTAATTTGGCAGTTTAAGAAACATAAATGCAATACACATTCTGACATCAGAGAAGCATATTTCTTAGGAAGAGACACAAACCTCCCAGATACTACAAAAAGAGTTTGAATTTATTCTGAGTAGAAAAAGTAGTTTCCTTTGTTGAAAGAATAGGCTGTCTCGGATTCTGTCAGGGTTTTTTGTTTGTTTGAATCTTAAGGTGAGTAGGTTTGCTGCTGAACAGGAGGGAAATAATATTATAAAATCTTTTGTGACTTTTCCCCTCTGACAGGACCACAAGGACTACATTAATTTATAGCAGGGGAAAGTCAAATTTGCCCTGGAAGCACCATGGGATCAGTTATGAAAAATCCTGCTGTGCCACAGGTTATGTGTGTCAGCCAGGCACAGGAGCCACAGACAGTTCCCCCAACAGCTCAAATCCACTCTCACAGCATTTCTGACCTTGGCATGATCCTAACACGACTAAACTGCTTGTTCTGGTTTTGGATAGGGTTTGCTCCTGTTTCCACCACACACCTTGAGTAGTTAAATTTTGGAATTTTTCATTAGGTGTTTCTTATTTTTGTTCATTCTTCTCTTTATTTACCACAACAATTCTTGCTTTTTTATTTTTGGTTGCCTTCTTTCTTTCTTAGCACTTCATGCACAGTATCCTTTATCCCCCACCTGTCTCCTTTGCTGCCTTCCAATCTGTCTTTCATTTAATTTTCCTTTCCTGCTTGCCTCGTCTCGTAATTCTGCAACACGCTACAAACTCCTGAACTATTAAGAAGCAATGGCAACTTAAGGACTCTCAAGACAGATTGTGGGGACAAAATAAACTGCATCAAGCTTTTAAACTAATAGCAATTAATACCACGATTCCTGGAAAGGGCAACTCTCACTTCCCCTAGTGAAAGGTTTCTTTGAACTCAGCAGCCCAACGATAAAGCTGCCCTGAAGCTTAAAAATACCATCAATCTGGCACATTGCAGTATTCCCTTAGTGAGTCTCTCCAACAGGTGCACCGTTTATGGTTTAAACACTGATGATCTCAACCACCTATCTGCAGCTTCACACCACAAATATTCCTCTGCTTTGATGCCTTAGGAATTCTCACCAACATTAACAATTATAGCAATTTTTGAATCAGAGTATATCTTCTGATTACTAGGAAATTACATCCTTGTGGAAAGTAATATATTTTTAGTATACTTGGCACACTTTTAGTACAGCTAAGTATTTGTAGAATACTTGAATTACAGCAAGTATACTCATTTTTCATAAGTGTAGAGTGACACATTATAAAACAAATTATTATAATCAGAGATCTTCTGGAAGTTCTCAAAGAGCTTGATGCAAAATAGGGCAAGTTTCTCCCAGTACCCTCCGCCCACATTAGCAGAGAGTGGGAGTTGAGGGGATTCAGCACCTTCGAGGGAAGTTCCCAGCTCAGACCCAACCCTGCAGCTGTGGCAAAATGAAATTTCGATTGCTTCCACTCATTTACATACTACAGCTATGATTCCAGCATGCTGATAAATGACACTAGAATATCATGTTGTTCTGCCTGCCTTGCTATTCATTTTTTCTCAAATTTTGGGGGGTTTGGAAAGGAGTTTGTTTTTCACTTGGAGCCACACACTACAGAGACTACCCAGAAACTCTCCTAGCACTTGGGGGTCATGAACACACCACTGCATCCAGGCAGCTCCATGTTCCCAGAAAAGGGAATGAGGAACCTGATGACTGATGATGATGAATGGGTTTAATGGAAATTTATACAAATTACACACAAATGGCATTCACATAAATTCCACATAAATTATGTCAATTACTTAGGAGTATGAATTTAGTGAGATTTTTTAAAAGGAATTATGGGAAGTTTTATGAGCAACACTTATAAAAGACTGTTAAATGTTAAGAGCTTTGAAAGAAATATGAAGCAAAATATTTCAGGGTTTAAAATAAACTCTCTTATGGACTGCTACAAAATATTCATCCCACGTCTGCCTATGGTGGGATTTCTTACACATTTCTTTCAAGGAAGTGATTTCACAAGCAGTTATGGGATGAAATGAGCTTCCAAGTTCCTTTGGTAACTGTTGTTCACTCAATAACAACATGCAACAGTTTGTTGTTCTCTTCAATTATTCTTCTTCTTATCTAAGGTTGCCTGTACTTTCCTGCTTAAAAACTGCTGGAAGACATTAGAAAGAAAATATTTGAACTAAAGAAGACTTATCTATTCTAAATTCATTATTTCCTTATACTTTTGCAGCCAAAGGCATTATTTGCAGTGTTTACGTGTATTATTCTTAAATGCAAATCTACAAGGATGGCTTTGAGATGTATCTGCTGTATAAATATTTTATATATGTTATGCCATGTTACTGCATAGAGATTCAGAGAAAATGATCACTTTTTTGAGCTATGAACATGCAGATTCTTTCAAAATTAATCAGATAATTAATACAAAATTTAATTTTTTTAAAAAAAATCACAGTATTGATGCCCATATCAATCCTTACAAACTCCTCTATAAAGAAAATTCTGCAATCACCTTCTTATTAAGAGTTAATATCAAACCAAATGTGCTTTGGAAGCTAGTTGATTTATTAATTCTCTGTTTTACCATGCTTTGCCCAGCTGACTGATAGCATTTTCCAAATCCAAATGTTTATATTGAGAAGAATATTTTGCATTACTTTAACTTTCCTCATAGAGCTTCAATGAAAAAACCACTGCTACTTTTGTCATATCACATGCACTCTGAAGGCTATTGAATGTTCATCAAGAGGGCTGGCTGACAAATGAGTTTCTGTACAGCTCAGAAAATCTAACATGGGGGCTTGCATTACAGATTTCTCCTGGCAATGTGTACTGCTGTGCCCATCAGCCAAGCCTTGTGTGTGAACGTGTACTGCACCTTCAGGTCAGAGACTTAGAGCCATCAAACTATAGGGTTTTGTCACTAAAGATGTCTTTTCAAACGCACTTTAAGGAGTTTTGGGGACTTGGTAGCTCCTGTTTTCTTCATACTACAATTTATGATCATTATGTTATAAGAATATAACTTCACACTCACCAAGTTTCTCATTTAATAAAAAAAAAAACAGAACAAAACCAAACCAAACCCACAAGCTGGATATGCAATTCCTGATAAGTAATAGAAATTTAGTTCAAAGTCTCACACATGTTTCATATACATGTAGACACCATGTTTATACTTTGAACAATTAAACCGGTCTGTTTTTCTTAGTGTTGTAATTTCCTGCAATGAAAATCCAAAGCCAGAAAAAAGAAAAAAAAAAAAAGCATTTAAATTAATCTCTGAATCATCCCAAGATTTTCATCTTGGGGATCAAATTGGGATTACTATTAATTTTCTTGAACACGTTCCATGTGAAGTTGTCACTATTACAGTAAAGACAAGAAAGAAGCTAGTTCCAGGGAGAAAGGATTTGAGCCTTGAAATGGTTTGTGGTCAGCTGAGATTTTTTATTTACCAAGACCCCACAAATATCTTCTGATCCTCAGTTATGTTTATGCATTTTATTACTATGTTTGGATATTACTATGTTACCTTGGATAAAATTACTTTCGGACCTACAAAGCCACCTATAACTGTGTAAGTTTCCAGTCTTCTCTTCACGACCAGAACATTATATCACTAAATTCAGCTGATACCTTCTGCAATAGCAGAAGACTGGGAAATATGATTAAATTCCAGTACTGAGTATAAGGTCAATAAATATTTTAAATCCTCATAAGTACACTCCTGTTCTTTATTATTTATCCATTCAGAATTGGTATTAAGCAAGTTTTTAACACCTTAATCCTCCAAATTTAGGCATAAGATACCTCCAAAAATTCATTATCTAGAGAAACTATCAAATCCAGAGTTGCCTCTGTTCCATTTTCTGATTTCAAACATGTCTCAGTCAAATACCTCCAGTACTGTATTTCATTACTTGCTACAATTAATTTTGTTGAACTATAGAGATTCGCTTCTCTCTTTTACTTCAAGATTTTAAAGTGCTTCAAAATTTTCTTTAATTGCTTTGAATTGAGCAAGCAACGACCTATGTAACACACTGACTTTTTCCAAGGCAAGTGTCTTCTAATTTCTTCTTACTTTAGATTTGCCCATACTTGATTCACCCACAGCTGAATAATATGGCAGTTTACAGGCAGAAATTATACTTTTTTTCTCCACATCTCTTTAAACCTCACTGGCTGTATGCAGATCCAGACAATTGCATACAGCTCCCTCAGTTCTGCTATATCTATGTCGTCCCATTTGTTCCTCACTCTGGACCAAGTTCAAAAGATGTTACTGAATTGTTAAAAAAATGTTACCGACTGTCCTCCATAAAACCACTTTTTATTCACACACGCAAAGGGTCAAATTTCTAGTGGGTCTGAGGCTCTTCTCAAAGATTTGATTTGGTATAGAAGGATTACTGATGATAGTTTCAAAGCAGGGAAATATGTCAGGCATGTGTTGCATGATTATAACCAGAACAGCGCTTTGTTGCGCCCCCAAAATCCAACCACTCCATTCCTAAGCATTACCCTGGACCACTTCAGCAAAGAAGTTTTTCTCTCTTCCAAATCTTTGAAAGAATTCCTGCTGTCTTCAGTCTCAGAAATAACTTTCTGCCTTTTCATACCTTTCTCATGCCTGCCCAGACAGCCAGTGTTCTCTGGAAGCACCTTTAGTTTGATTTTAATTGTGGGGTTTGCTGGTTTTGTGGTGTTTGTTGTTGTTGTTGGCTTTTTGGGTTTTTTTCTCAGCAGAATCATTGTTATTTCTTTCTGCAGTGCCTTGACTGGTTCCTTCCTTTCTTATTAGCTCTGACAGCCATGGCAATTGCATGTGCGTGCCTCAGAGACAGCTCCAGCACTCACTGCAGCTTGCCAAAAGATCTCTTATTTAAAATTACAACTGTTGGACAATTTCACATATGTACTTCAAAGGCACTTTGTTCTGACAATACACAACCCTCCAAAAGGTCTCGAACTTGCAAGTTGGATAATGTACTGCGTTCTCCCTGGCAGAAAATGTGATTGGTTTGTTTTTGAGAGTATTGTCGCTGCTTTTATCTCTTTATTTTTCAAAATCTATAAATATTTTGGTATAACACAGAAGGTTAATTTATGCAGGAGTCAGGTTTCTGTAAGGCCATGTGCTTCTTACAAGATATTTCATATATTTGTCAAACTGAAAAACCTACAGAGATGGTATGGAAATGACATCTTTTTTTTTGTCTTCCTCTTTCTTGTTTTTTTTTTTATTTTGTGCTGCTTCAAAATGAATCAACTATGACACCATATACTACAACAATTGCTGAGAATGACAAAAGTAATATATTTTCCCAAAACTCAACAAAAAAGCACCATTAAATTAAGGAAATTGTATTTCCCTTAAATCTTGCTGTATCTTCCTGGCTCGCTTAACATCTTGTTGTTTTATTTCTGTGTAGGCTCTTGCCAGCCCTCCTCTCACTGTGGCAGGCTTCTTTCTAGAGAAACATGAGCATCCTCTGGCTACTGCTGGAATAACTGAGATGTCCTTCACTTTAAAGGTGGAAGAATCCTCCACCTGTGCCAGGACCTCCACGGTGCCAGCACATTCAGGGTGGATTGGCCTTGGGCTTTGACATTCCCCATCTGAGAGCATAAGAAGTTTTACCTTGTGCTCACTGTGAGCCTAATAAAAATAAAGCCACAGTTTAAAAATAGGGGTTTTATATATATATATACACACACGCACACACATACAAAATACTACTATCAAGTTACAACTTTGCTCCTTTAAAAATGTGTATCACTTATCATATTGCAGCCTCCAATTTATCTGCTTTTCAGAGCAGAAGAGATATTTGCTCTTTGCTCTG
The DNA here is from genome assembly GCA_013397975.1 of Machaerirhynchus nigripectus. Taxonomy (NCBI): domain Eukaryota; kingdom Metazoa; phylum Chordata; class Aves; order Passeriformes; family Dicruridae; genus Machaerirhynchus; species Machaerirhynchus nigripectus. The sequence continues at coordinate 605,424 of VZRQ01004993.1, forward strand.
GTTGCAGGGGTCAAATTACTAGAATTCTCAAGAGAAATCCTCATTCTGTTTGAAATTAACAGGATATGGATATCAGTTGGCTGAACAAAAGGGATGTCTGATCATGCTGTAAGTACTGAAGATACGTTGCATATATAGGAAGCTTTTCTTCTCATTACTTAACATGTTGCTTGGTTACCTCATCAAACTTGTCATCTGTGAGGAAACCCATTTCATTAAAAAAAAAATAAAATCATAAGGCTAACTCCTCTGGGACTGAGATGGGAGAAAGGAATTTTTTTACCCTTATTTCCAAAGTTTCAGTTCAAAACTAAGTTGCTACGTTCCCATCCCAGATATAAAAAATGCAATTCCACAAACCATTCCCAAAAAATTGTGTCATGCCCAATAGTGGAGTGCTCCTCTGACTCTTGGTGTGACAAACATCACTCTGTGTGCTCAAAAGTTGCCAGGACCTTAGCTACGGCTTCATGTAAATCCCTTACAATCAATTCATCACCTTTCTGTAGGCCACAGGTACTCAGCTAGAAGGCCAACTGATAGAGAAAAGGTTTGGCACAATCAAACGCTTTCCATGCTGCTAAACCCAACAATCTTGAGAAGCCTGGAATTTCTCTAGTAGTTGGCAACCATTTGGAGACAACACAGAGTCAGGCAGGTTCGACACTGGAAAACAAATGGGCTTTCCCAAGCATTTCTCCTGTGGTCGTCGCAGACCTGCTCCTTGGGTGTGCTCTGCTCATGAGATTATACCTCCATTTTCCCATAGGCTGTGCAGAATTCAGCAAACTTCAGTTCTGGGGGGGGAAAAAAGATGACATAATGATAACAATAATGATGATAAAGATGATGATAGTGGTAGTACCACCAAAACACCCACACCACCAACAAAAAAACCAACCAACTAACCAACAACCCAACCACCCAACCAACCCTCTGCAGACTAAAACAAACCACCAACAAAAGAAGCCCCCAAGCCCCCTGCAAAGAAAGAAGAGCTTTGCCCGGGAAGCCGGCAGCAGCTCTCTCTGGGTCCTCGCCGTGTTGCACCCCTTCTCCCTCTGCCCATTCGACCCCGCCGACCCTCCCCAGCCGTCAGACGGCAGCAGCGT
>VZRQ01004993.1:608758-640150 GCA_013397975.1 Machaerirhynchus nigripectus
GAGCGGCCGCTCGGCGCGGTGCCGCAAGCCAGCGGCGCCCCTGCCCGCGGCCACCGCCGCGCCCGGGAAGGCCCTTTGGGATGCGGGGTTGCGGGGGCTCCCGCCGCGGGCCCTCCCGGGAGCTGCCGGAATATCCCTGGGCTGGTAGCGGCGTTGGCAGAGGTGGCTCCTGCCGGGGAGCAGGGAGGGCGTGGGGGAAAGCTGGGGTCTGGCTGCTGCTGGTGGGCACGGCTGGCCTCTGCCCGTGAAGTTTGGGGGTTCTCCTCTCCTCCCTTTTGCCGCTCTTGCCCACCTCACGTGTGACAAATAATAAAAATAATCGTGTTGACATTTAGAGGAATGAAATTAAATATAGAGAGAGTAGGAGGTGACTTAGCAGCTCTGAACGTGTCAGGTGCAGGCAGCTGAGGTGTGTGCCTGTTTTTAAAACGTTTCTCCCTGGCAGGGTCATCTCTGCCCCCTCTTCCTACACACGCATGCACACACACTCACACACACCCTCCAGCCCAGAAGAGGGCTTGGCAGCAGCTCTGGCCATGCTATTGTGCCTGCCTAAGTGCTGCTGGCAAAGAAATGTAAGGGAGGGGAAGGGGAAGGGGTGAGGGAGGTGTTGGAGATCTTCTCCTCCATCAGGAGAGGTCTGCTAATACACAGCTTCCAGAAAAGATACAGCAGCTTGAGGGAGAAAAACAGCCTCTCCGCTGAAACATTTTGGATGTAGAGACCTCTTCAGAGGATGAGGGTGAACTGTGGCATATATATAATTTTGAAAATAGGGGAGTTGTTCCCTTGTTGTTCTCTTAAATAAGGGCAGCTGAGTAAATATATATAAAATACTGCAACCCATTACAGAGGACTAACACCTGGGATTAGTTGATCGGCACTGTGAATAATGTCAACATCAGAGCTCGCTTGAATTGGATTTTCCCTGCCATAGCAGAAGATATCAGCCCCAAAAGAAAGCAGGTGGCAGAGAAAAAAAAATGTATTTTGAAATTTTCGAAAAGCTTTCTAAGAAACCATTGCAATTCTTTCTCATCCCTGGAAAAATAAACCAGTAGGTGTACCATGCATGGTGAAACCTGTCAGTTCCTGCTGGGAGCTCAGGCCACTTTATTTTTTTGACCTGTACTGGAAACAACCAGAACTGGGCTTTGTAGCATCATCTGCAAGAATAGGACCCTGTAGCTTCACAGGTGATAGTGCTTTCACAAATAAATTACCATAAAATAAATTGCAGAATAAACACCACCTTTTCTATTTAACATTGTTCTTGTAATAATAAAATGTACTACTGAAATATTTGAAAGTTTTGGAAAGGTAAGTAGTTTACGTTTAGATTATAACATAAAAATGTAATCTAGTATAAACATATATGTTAAGATTTCTGTTTAGCATTGCAACCTACTACAACTTCTCAGTAACTCCAAAATTACATCAGAATTTTCCTAATGTCCAACAGCAGTTGAAATCAAAAAATAATCACAAACATTCACTATTGATCAACTTTGTGATTTAACATGTTATGAGTTGTCATTTCTTATTATTCTGTTTTAATTCCTTGCAGATTAGAAACAAAAACAATAGAGGAAAATCACCCCCCTGGATCTTAGCTTTGGCCTTTTTCAAGCAAAGAGAAGAGGAGCTGTCAGGCTTTGCATGTCAAGTGGCCACTCGGCTGTTTGACAGCTTCTGGGTTTCAACCCCATTGGGATTGAGGCAGCTCAAGCAACCACGAGCGATGAGTCCTGTCGTCTGCTGACGCTGCTCTAGCACCATGGCAGACAGGCTGTGATATGACAAGAGGATCCATCCTAGGGAGGCAGCGTTGGGATCAATAATTGGCTTCCTGGGAAACTACAGCTGGTGGAGAGGATGTAAAAAGAGGCGCGCATGTGCCAGGATATTGCTACAGCCTTGCCGAGCTGGTGGATCCACTTGGAGGAGAGTTTTGCCACTGATCTTGGGTTTTTTCCCGGTTTGGTAATGTTGGCTTTGGGGAAAATTTCTGCTGACTCACCCACCCCTGGACACCTTTTGTGGAGCGTGGCCAGCCAGTGAAGAGATCCAACGGCTCCTTACCCCCACTGCGGGTCCCCTCCGGTGGCCCCTGGCACCATCTTGTGCTCAACCCCATCCCGTGGGGCGGCTGCAGCCCCCCGCCCCGGGGAGTCTCCCACAGTGACCCCCGCACCCGGGGCGGGGGTGAGCGTGCCCGAAGCTTCCAGCGCGGCCGGCGCCCGGCAAGATTTTACCCTGTCTGCCGCCGGGGCCCCGGTGCCGCCCCCCGCCAGCCCTGCCGCCCCGCTCGCCCGCCCCAGGCCGCGCAGGATGGGGGCGGTGCTGGTGCGGCGCGGGGGCTGCCTGCTGCTCTGGCTGGCCCTACTGCTGGGCTGCTGGGCTGAGCTGGGCAGCGGGCTGGAGTTCCCGGGTGCGGAGGGCCAGTGGACCCGCTTCCCCAAGTGGAACGCCTGCTGCGAGAGCGAAATGAGCTTCAATATGAAGACGCGCAGCTCCAGCGGGCTGGTGCTCTACTTTGATGATGAGGGCTTCTGTGACTTCCTGGAGCTCATCCTCACCCAGGGAGGACGGCTACAGCTCAGCTTCTCCATCTTCTGTGCCGAGCCCGCCACCCTGCTCTCGGACACGGCGGTCAACGACAACCTCTGGCACGCTGTTGTCATCCGCCGCCACTTCAAGAACACCACGCTGATCATTGACCGAGCTGAGGCCAAGTGGGTGGAGGTGAAATCCAAACGGCGGGACATGACTGTCTTCAGCGGGCTCTTCCTAGGGGGGCTCCCACCGGAGCTGCGGTCGGCAACGCTAAAGCTGACGCTCTCCTCCGTCAAGGACCGGGAGCCCTTCAAAGGCTGGATAACAGATGTGCGGGTGAACTACACGCAGGCGTCGCCAGTGGAGAGCCAGGAGGTGCGGCTGGATGACGAGCAGAGCCGGCTGTGCGCCAGGGACGACGTCTGCCTCAACGGGGGCGTCTGCTCGGTGCTCAACGACCAGGCCGTCTGCGACTGCTCCCAAACGGGCTTCCGAGGGAAGGACTGCAGTGAAGGTAAGGGGCCATTTCCGCTCGCCCCATCGCCCCCCTCCCCATCGCTCTGTGGAGGGGACGGGTCGGAGGCCAGGCCTGCATGAAGTTTCATCTGTATGAGTGGATCTTCCTCCCTCCCCTCCCTTTCCACCATGTCCCCAGCTCCCCTCTTCCCCACCTTCTACTCCCTGTCTTCCACGTGTCTCTGTGGCCAACCATGGTGCCATCACTCTTCTGTTCTCTGCGAGGCCGGGTGAGAGGAGGAAGAGGATGTTATTTGAGCGTCTTCCGGAGGCAGGGTGGGATTTGGGGTTGTTCTGGGTAAAGGAAAGATGGGTGCTGGGTACCAGGTGTCACCCAGATGGCAGGGGGTGGCATCAGGCTCGGTGGGAGCTGAGGGAGGGGATGTGCATGCTTATCACAAGCAGCTGGCGGTAATTAATTTGGGGAGCAGGGAAAGTGATGCTGGGAATAATTTAACTGGATTAAGTGCAAAGATGACCCGGGTCTGATTTTGTAGGGTAGAGGACACCCAGTCCACTTTGTATTTGCCTCTGCTATGTCATTGAAATAAAATCAGTGATTTATTTGTGAATTCCTTAAATTGTTGCCAGGGAGGAAGGGGATTAAACAGAGGATTATGTTTTTACATGAATGTGAATGGTACTGCTTTGCAACATATTTAGCAATTCACCATGCCAGTTAGGGAGAACACAGAAGGGCAAGGGGGAAGTACATACTCCAAGACCACAAAAATGACTGAATAGTTTTACCAAGGAAGAGGGAACCTAGAAAAAGAGCAGTTTCCTTAATCTCACCTACAAATAAATCACTGGGTAAAATATGATTCATATTCAGTGCCCATTGTTTTTGGCAAATGGAAAGAATGTGAACGTTTACTTTGCAGATGCATGCAGGACTCTTGTTTTTATTACTTTGTTAGTAAATGTACCATTGCTTGCAGCTCCTTTGGCATAGAGATTACATATGTTGTGTACCTAGAGCAGGATGTAAAGGTGTATAAATGAAATAAGAGCAAATGTATCAAGGGAAAATATGATTATTATGTCAAAATTGGAGAGCAAAACCTAAGTTTTAAATGTAAAAGGTAAATATAAATAAGATATTATCAAGGCCAAATTAAGATCTTCACTGAGTGGCTGCATGACATTTATGGCTGAATAATTTGCCTTTAGCATTTCTATCAGATTTCACTCATTATAAGAAAGAAAACATCATTTGTTACTGTGCTTTATTATGTAACACCTTCTGTCCTTAGTGTCAATACTCAAAATGCTACAGTCATTCTGCATCCTGTTTACTTTATCAGCTGTTTATCTCTCATCTGCCATTCGTGAAAAACTCAAACCCTGTTAACACTTTAAAGTAATTTCCAATAGGAGCAAATAATAGTTTCCAAATATTAGTCATTTGTGCTTTCAATTGCACCCATTCCCAGAAACTGTAAAATGAAATACCTTTTCTATTAGGTAAACCATCTCAATGGATTTAGCACTTGGGTGTCAATTTTTAATGTATGATACTACATAATACATAGGTGTATGTGCAATATTGAGTTGTCTTAGCTTCTCTGAGTTAGGCCCTATTGTAAAAAAAAGAAAATTATGAGATGTAGCAGCTTTGTTAAAGCAATAATGGTAATTTAAATACTATTAACACTATTATACATTTATATGCCCTTTACACTAAAACATAGTTTATTTATTTGAAGTTATTTTGAACATATAACACTTAGGTGAAAAAGTTCACATCATTGCATGTAGTATCAGTCAGATAAATTCTTGCCTTTACATAATAATATGTTCACTAGCTATTTTTAAGGATCTTTTTTATGTTTGGATTGAATGTTAGTGAAATACCTGTCTATATTTATATTTAGTTAAAAAATGTATGGAACTTTTAAGAAGATGACACTCAAAATAATATTTAGAATCCCCCCCAAATTAAGGCAAAAATGCTGACTTCTTTTAAATGCTAGTGGTTTTATAACTGACATCAGTGGGATCAAGATTCTTCTCACATGTCCCTTGACTACTAAGAAGCCCTATAAAATAATAGCAAGACTTATAATTTTAGCATAAGGTATTCAGATTCTGATTTAATTTGAAAGAGGAGGCAACATTTCCCCTGACAGCAACATAAATGGAACTACATTGCAGTTTCTACCTGTTAATTGAGAAAAGGTAGCAACTGACACTCCCATCAGTCAGGTTTTGATGAAGGGACTAGAATTTACTCATATGTGCCAGCAAAGGTATTGAACTATTATAAATTATTTAATATGCTAAGAAACAGAAAAGGCAGAAGGACAAGTAAAGTCTTTATATCTGCCAGGAAAGAAACCTCAGCTTCTGCTGTTTATTTTTTGTAGCCAACATAGACTTTATGCTGTTGAACTTTGATCTTTTGTTCCCAGAATGTGTAAATTTCCCACAAGCCTTAGAAAGCCATTGGCATTACGAGAGGATCATCTCAGGCTGCGATCATCAGAAGGGATCTTTCGAGTTTTCACTCCTACCCTTGTTTTGGTTTTTGTTTAAAAATGCTTTTAGATGGGAAAACCCCCCAACTTACAATTTTTTAATGTGAAATTGTAATCACGTGTCCTGGTTGATACCTTTTCTTTAAAGGTGAAAGATGGTAATTAAATTCTATTTTCCTTGGATTTTTTTTTTTTTATGGATATATATTTTTTTTTTGTCTGGGATTTGTTGTTCTACATCTCTGCAGTCTGGTAAAACACAGAGTTCCACAGTATAATGAGGAGTGTAGCAATTGATATCAACAACAGCAAAGAAAACCTTTTGAAAATTTTCCACCCTGACTTGCATGTTTAGGAATTAAAAAGTAATAGATTTAGAGTCAAAGTTTCAAGCCTTAAGATGCCATTTTTAATACAAGTTCAATTATTTTCAGGAGAAAATCTGGTGGGGCTTTTTCCCAGATTTTCATCTTTGAAAAGTTTATTAATGATTCCTGAAGCAATTTTTTTTCTTGTAAGAATGAAGTTCAACCAAGTTTGGGGTTGGGTTTTTTGTTTTGTTATGTTTTTTGCTGTTTTTTTAACCCATAGTAATATAAATTATTTCCAGAAGGCTTAACTGGTTTTGTACCCATTTAAATCAGGAGTAGCTTCATTTATGTTTTCTGAACTACACCACTGTGAGAACAGTGCAAGACAAGAAAGAACCATTCAGTCATTGCCTTTGTTCCAATAGGGTATAAATTCTCTTCAGTGGGAGCTTTGGCATAAATCACAGAAAAAAGGACTGGAATTTTACTTAAGTGTCAAGGATATATGATCTCTAGCTCTTCTCTGGTTGGTAAGTCCATAAGTAAAAACAGTACAAGAGCCTTCTAAAAGAGAAAATAAAATCTCTACTTTGTACTGAAGAAGGCAAGGGTATATTATTGCACATAATAATAGTGACTCAGTAGAAGGAAAAATACACAAAATTATAATAAATTTTATTAGGAATAAGACTAGCATTGAAATAAACCCTGATTGCCATATCAATTTTCGGATAAGTGTTTGACATGCATTTCAATCTTCTATTCATTGAAAATTACAGTATTTCCTGGAATTACTTAAATTGGTATGGCTTGATTCTATGATAAGGAGAGATATTTATTAAAAACACTGACTTTAAAGTCAGATTTTCAATGAATTAAGTCAAGGTCCTAGAAGGTAAGGAGAATACATAATTCATATCAGTGAACCTCCATATTCTTCTTGTAATTTTGTTCCTTAAGTTAAAATTTCAAACCAAAAAACCCTCTATTTTTCCTATTAAATGAATAAAATAGTGACCTTCTGACTCTAGACACACACAAAAAAAGCTATAATTATCCTTTCATCCTCATTTATATAAAAATAACCTTGTCCAGTATCCTGTCTGAGACAATAAGCAGATAGCTCTAAAAGGGGTAGTAAAATACACGATGCATTGAGTTGGGGGAAGTTTCTCATTGATGCTAACTTCTTGTCATACCCTAATCCATACCCTTCCGCTTTTCTATGTCTCTAACTGCTTTACAAAGATGCAGAAAGGATCCTTTATCTTTTTAAAATATAGCTTCCCTGCTTACCTTGATATTAGCACCTATACAGCCAATTGCTCTGTGAATTTAAACTATTCCTGTTTATGTTGTTGTATTTTAACTGTTCCACTGAGTTTCTGGTTTGTGAGAAAAATGAGGACTGTTCATGCAGCTGTTCACTGTAAGAGATACTGTTCCTTGTCAGATATTCAGAAGCTGATGCCAGCTATGGTTTGAACTGTGAAAGTGATTTTTGTGGAAGTGAGTTCCAGATGTCTCAGCCTAGCCAGCATTTAGATTTGTTTGTTTGGGTTCTGAATATACTACATCAGTCTTTGTTGTATTTCCTTTTGCATGTTAACTTTTTAAAAAGTCATCCAATATTTATATCTCTTTGAAAGTTTTGGATATTTTATTCCATTTTATTCTCTTTATGCCTTGAATGAAACATTTGAACTTCTTTTGGCTTCAACTATCTTTTGCAAGTTGCGTGTTTGAGTGAGATGTTGTTGAACTCATTGCCTATAGTCAGTCCTAACAGAGTAGTCATCATGGTCTTTATCCCTCTTGAATCGTAGCTAAATATACTTTGGACTAGTAAATACTTTGAACAATACCTGCCTTTTTGATTTTTATCTACATTTATCCACATGATCTGTATTTCTTCTGCATGCTGAATTTCTTGTCAGTGCCAGTGGCCACTAGGGTGACGTTGGTTTAGAAGGAGGACTAGAAATGCACCAGAGCTTGTAGCAAGGTTCTGTATGTTTACAAATTATGTCAATAATTTAACAATAATTATTTCATTTTATTTGATATTTTTAAATGGTGACTTTGTTGTCAGAGTAGAATCTTGAAGACCAAATAGTCAAGTAATCAAAAAGACTTTCAGAACTGTGTAAATCTGTGTCCTCCACATTTAGTCATATGAAAACACAATCCTTATGTCAGTTTGAAGCACAGTTTTGAATAATTTTCCTAATTAAGTTTGATATATTATTTTGTTTGCCAGGATTCAGCATTATAGGATATTGATTTCAGTATGTACCTCATGTAAAATCACAGGAATTTAAATACTGTTTCACTGGTAATTAGGAGTTGGCAGTTTGCTTTATATTATCTTCTAAGGAGGTTTCTTGTCGAGTATTACTAATCCCTTCAAATGGTGATATTGAAATACTTCCAAAGGACCACTTATACTTACAGCCTAGATCTTGGTACTCCAGGTAAATAATATTTTATATAGTGAGGTTGTTGTTTCCCTTTGTGCCTAGTTGAGGTTCTGGGTCCCTGTTAAATTTAAGTCTATATTGTGCATGACAGACAACTAATATGCTAGAAGAATTTATACCTAGCACCTTGTGTCAGATTGGTCATATTAATTCAGAATTTCAAATCATATATATTAAAATCATCTATGTTTTGATGTAATTGCACTTCAGGGCTTGCAGGCATTTTGGACTAAATGAACTTGATCTTTTTTTGCAGCTGAAGGTTGGCTCCCTGGGAGTCTTATAACTGTAGATGCTAGCCAAGGATTTGTGGGATTTTACCCTATCATCATTACCGACCTGATGGAGAGGAATGGGGAAACAGGCTGGCCATTAAAATGAGTTCCTGATAGAAATAGCTTTATGTAGAGGCTAACATTAACATATGCAGCTTGGAGGGTTCATGCTTCTTTTAATAAACGTATTAAAATTGGTTGGTAACTTAAAACAAAGAGCTTCATCCATCTCTCTTGGTGAACTTAATATGATGTTTTATCCACCAGAAAGCTTGGTGTTCCTTTCAGAAAACATGAAACCATACCAGTTTCTGGAAAAATGCTCTGTCCAGTTTGTTGTGCTGTAGCTGAAACTTGTGTACATTCGTAAACACATGATTTTACAGAATAGTGAGGGGCATTCTGAGGTGTTGAATACCTTTGTGAACCTTAGGACTAAACTGTAAAGACCAAATATACTTCTGTCAGGGAATGATTGGTTAGGATGTAACAGACATACCTTTAATTGTGTTGTTATATATAGAATTGACTAGCAACGTCAGGGTAAATAAGACTTTGCTGCCTTTATTTAGTTCTATGCTGAGCTGGGATCATAATTTAATCTTTTCCAAAGTATGTGCACTTTCTTGAATGACACTTTCTCCCTCTGTACTATGGGGATGGCATCTGAGTGGATCACAAGCACTTCACCAGCCTGGATTATATTGTTGTGCCTGCAGAACACAATTTTTCAGCTCAGGTGCTCTTCTGCCAAGCTAAAAAGTAGTTGTATGTGGTGAACTCATGCAAACGTGTAGCCATTCTCCTGGAACTTGGAGCAGAATCAGTAGCATCAATGAGTGCTTCAATGCACAAAATACTTGCAGTAATGGTAAAGTAGGAAAACCCACATGGTTTTGATAGGAAATTACTTTCTCAGTGACCCAACCAGTTCACACCTCTTTTCCAGTTTGTTTCCTCCATGTGTAAAGTTAAACTACTCCATAGAGGAGTTTTTGGTAGGATTTTTTTCCTAGTCATCAGGTACTTGAAAGATCAAAATTCCTATTAGGGATCTAGTAGGGAAAGTCATGACTTGAAGCTCCCTTTACTGTCGTGCAACCACTTTAGTCTACTAAAGAACTGATAATTGTTAGTTGGCTTTGAAGTTAAAGGCCTTCCTACTGCCTATCCACAGCTGAGTGTTCAGAATAGTGTGGTTTTTCTTGCTTTTTTTGTCTGCCACTGTTCTGACTAGACACTGGAAATGATGTAAGTTGTCACCTGCCTGCCACTTTTCCTTTGAGAATTCAGCTCTTCTCACGGTCACAAGAGTTCTCATCTTTTGCAACATTTCACCTGTATAAAAGTCATCCTTATTACTGTAGAAGGATCCTTATTACTATAAAAGGATCTAGGATTTAATGTCTGAGGAGAGTGAAGAACTCTTGCTCCTAGTCAACGACCACATAATTTTTTAGTTTCATTCTCTTCCATTTTCAGTGAAAAATCTGGGGGTGAAAGTGAGAGGTGGCCTCAGTTATGCTTTGTTTGAGCTTGTCAAGAAATAAGACAGAGGTAGCTGGCAGCTGTCTGCAAGAACAGGATTCCGTGATGAGATTTTAGATTTCTTTAATGCTATGGATTGGATTACAAACCTAGAATTACTTAGCTATGTCCTCATGAGCAGCAGAATTGGCACCTTTTAGATATTGAAAAAAAAAAAGTTCTGTTTTCATTTTCCACTGGAATCGGTTTGAAGTCCCATTGACTCAAGTTTGGAATTAGGGCAAACCTAATAACCTGCTGATTCTGAACTTATTATTCAAGTAGGAATATGAAAACAGAGAGAACTAGGGCAAATTAAATAACCTGCTGATTCTGCCTGTAATATTCATCTGGGAATGTCTATAGAGAAAATACTTTTCATAAATTCTGATATTTATTACCATGATCATCATCAGTATAATTATTCATTAATTTAATATGTGCCTTATGAACCATACTGGAAGAGTGAAGTTAAATGACTAATTTTGTCTTACATTTAAGACTCTCTATGATTTGAGGGAAAACGTGGCTTCCCAAACAAATGGACTGTGCATTCACCAGAATCACATTTGCAGTTGCTGCCACTACAAGCTGTGAAACACTGGGTTTTGCCTATGGAAGTGTTATATCCCAACAACGCTACGCAGGTGTGCAAGTCACGGATTCCTTTCAGACTGTGCCACCCTGCACAAAGTCTTGAAATAAGAACATTTGACTTTTTGGTGATTTTGTCTAGAGAAAGGGGTTTGCATTGCTTATAGGCAGAGGAACTTGATTGATTCTTCCCACAGTGCTGTCTTTTTTAATTAAGTGAATGTGTACAGCCATTAAGGAGGTCACTGGCATTAGACTATGCACCTGGAGCTGTATGTCACAGTTCCAAAGTTTCTGAATTACATCTTAATTTCTGATACAGAATGACCTTTGTGTTGATCTGCTTTCTCTTTCGTGGTTTTTAGCTCTAACAAAAGGCATTTTAAAATGACACTTTTTTCAAAGGAGGTATTTCCATTAAGAAAAGATTCCCTGAGAAAGACTGCATGTATGTAATATAAATTATATGCACTTTCTTTTGAAGAAGTGTATAGAAAAATCACAGAATTAGTGAGTCGATATGGAGTGAAGATCGGTATCTCAATACTGTCAGTTTCTTTAGAAGCTTATCCTGATTCTTCTTTGTTTCCAAAGGTGACAACAGGAATCTTCACACGCATATCAGCATTTGTACAATGGGTGTCTAGGGCACAGCCACAATGAATAGCTTTAGAATGAATTACAGTCTTGTAAAGATTATACTCATTGTTAATAAAAATGGGAGAATAGGGCCCTAATGCTAGGGAAAAAGGTGCTCTTCAGCCTTTAGAGATGTTATCTTTCCTGATTCTGGATCATGCAGGTGTGACAAAAGTGATATAAAAAATTTGGGTTCCACCTGCTTGTTGCACAGCAACGGGCTTACTCTTTACATGTGTAAAATTATTTGTACGTTTTACATTTGTAAAATCAGACTCTTAACCTGGAAGGTCCAGGGACAGGAGTCAGAGAGGCAGGTGAGACACTGCAGCTCCTTCCCAGACTGCACACACTGCTGTGATTAAGCACAGTGATCTTCAGGTGATCTTCGGTGATTTCAGTCTACTGGGTTGGATGGGTGCTACACATGACATCCTCCCTCAGGACAGCACTGGAATTTCTTCAGGAAGTTTCCAGGAATGTTGGTTCTGAAAGAGAAATTACTAGTGTTGAGTATTTTGAATTTACTTTTTTTTCCCATTTTTCCTCATCAGAGGAGAGGCAGGTGAAAATGAAATTTAGAAACCCATAGCTGTAAGTCACTTAATTCTTAAGACAATTGTGGGGTGATATAGGAAAGATTTGTAAACAGATTTTTTAGGAACAGATCAATGCCCTCCTGCCACATCCTCCAACATGAATGTTGCTCAACTTCTCAGGAGCTGATTCTCTGTGAAGGATTTTTTTCTGTGACACTGCAGAAAAATACCTTCTGTAACATTACCACATTGTAAAGAACATGGAAGGGGTTTTTTTTTAGAACCTATAGTTTTTCAGAGATAAATTGTGGACTGTTATTCAACATTAACAAAAGATTTGTCTGGTTTACGGTTAAACATTTACTGAAGAATTCTGAATATAGATCTCACATTCTTACATAAAACATTCCTGACTTAAATGTTATGAGGACATCATCATTTTCCCACTAGTTCACCAGAAGAAAATATATTCAAATCACATTTTCTTTGTTGGCCCAAACCTCCACTACTTTTCTGTGAGCAATATATCTGTTGTGGTAGTTTCCAGGAATTTCTTTGAGGTTTCTTCGTCACTGTTCTTGGTCCAAAGTACTTGAAGGAGCAGCTAGGATTGAATTTAGCCTTCAACTTGGTGGTTTTTGTTTGTTTTTTTTTTTTTTTCCTCTCTGCAGCAGTTAAACAACTGAGTCTGGAATTACTGGAAGTTGTGCAGTAATAATAATAAGCAGTATAGCACAGGTTTTATTTTTGTTTTCCACATGAAAAATTCTGAAACTCAAAATGTGAAAAATAATGCATCAGGCTTGAGGTTCTGAGAGAAATATTTTCACACTGTTTCCTCTTCAAGTTTTTATCACAGAGAAAGTTCCTATGATAGAAAAAAGTTCAAGTGAGGGACATTTTGACCTGCTATTCTTGTAAATCCACTGACAACCACATTCATGTTGACATCCAGAGGTTTTACCTATTCTCTTAACATTGGCTGGATCCCATTCTCCTTTTTTTAAGTATCATTTGAGTCTTTAAATAAGCAAAGTCTTTCTTTGCACGTTGTAAATACTTACATCATTCAAGTTTGCTATTCAGGCACATATTACCCATTGTGATACTGTGAGTCATGCTGGTGGATTTTGTAAATCTTAAACCATGAAAGCATCCACAGTGATGCAAGGAAATAAGATTTCCTTCCAATTTCTCCCCTATTAAAAAAAAAAAAAATTCCAAAAAAACCCCAAACTGAAACATCCATTGCAGTCTAAGGTAATGGCACCACGGGAATTCAGAAGCAAAGCTGCCTTCAGTGAGTGGTGGCTTTCATCTTTTTTCTTTGTTGTGTTTAAGCATGGAATTTGTCTCTCCATTTTATTCACATTTGCATTAAAAAATAACAAGAAGCAGTTTGTGATGCTGTATCTATTGTGATAGAGGTACATCAAATTCACAAGCATGACTCTAAGAGCTTAGTAATATTTAGTTATTTTGATTTTGCACTTTGATTTGGGCTTGTAGCCACTTGAATAGCCTAAATATATAAAGTGAGATGGGTACAGGTTTTGATGCTACTCAGCTTTGCACTTCCTTACCTTCCTCATTAGAAATCTGAAAAATTGTTCATGAGTATGTCTTGGAAACTTGCCCTTGCCCAGTCTGAGCTCTCAGTGACTTAAACTAAGCTTTCAGCATTAGAGAATGCAGAAAGAGATACTAAGGAAGTTGAAAAATGTTTTTAGAAATCATATATATTGTTCTGTACAATATTTCTAAAATATTTTGCTTTTGAAGATTTGTCACATTTTCAGTAATAGCTCTGCCAATTGATGTATTAAAATAATTTGTTGCAGTACTCCTTTCTTGTCTGTGTAAATCAGGATCGATGTCTCTTGAAGCTGATATGTTAACAATTGTAAAATAAGAGTGAAGTCAGAATCAGGTCCTCTGGTTAGGAAAAAAAAAGTCTTTCAACTTTACTAATATTAAAACATCCCAAAAAGTCAAGAAATAAACAGGCTTAATCTTGCCCACTACTACATAATGCTACTTTTCAATCTCTATAGAAGTTCCCTTTTCCTTTCAGATGTATAGAAACATCTTGCCAGCACAGAAATGACTGGTGGGAAGCTTTGCCCGCTTGTCTCCCACACCTGTGGGTAACAATAATTACTTTTTCCACTCTTCAGTCTCTCTGTGTTGTAGAGGTATAGTAAGAACTTGTAATGTAATTTTCCCTTACAAAATTATGAATTAACGGCTAAAATTTTAGTATCTTAACCCCACTCTGATCCTCATTGATCAGATGAGCTATCCTGTATTAAAATGCTTGCCCTTTGAAAATAGACTGTCAAGTATTTTTGTCATCTACCTGTTTGAATCAATCTTTGCACTCCTTTGGTTACTAGCTTTTAAAGCACAGCTCAGTATGGCCAGTTTTCATCTTCTCCAATCAGCCTAAGTCCTCAGTGTCAGTCTAACATCTGTGAACATACTGCCCTCAAAATTTATGCTCCATGAATTTTATAAAATAAAGCACTTAGAAGCTATGAAATGTCAGGAAAAAAGATACTGTGCACTTTTAATTTCATCTGTTTCTGGGTATCCATTATGAAATAGTCTTTAATTACATGATCATATCCCTTTTCATCCTTGATCTTTCTGCCTCATTCAGTGCATAGCCTGGGTAATAAGTTCTTCAATATTCTGTTTCCTCCTTGATATTCAGTTTGTAGCCTTGAGGCTTATTTATTGTCCATATTCAAATCATTCCTCTGAAGAGAAATCAGTAGTATTTCCTGGGCTTTCCTAAGGTTTTCATAGCTACAACACCTGAGCTGCTATGCAAATATTAAAAATTGCACGATGCCCATGTAAGATGACAGATGTCATTATCTCATGCATAGAGGAGAACTGAGGCAAGAGACACCACAGGTAAAAACATTCCCTGAGTGCCCATCTCAAGTTTTTCTGAGTACTTCACAGGTAACACCACATGCTCTAAGCCTCCACCACCACTTCGAAGTACAGCTTACTCTGTGTTCTGGGATATCCATCACAGGACCCTCTCCAAACAAATATTTGGAGCAACATTAGGAATGACCAGCCAGAAAACCCCTGTCTTTAAAAGCCTGACCAAAATCTCGTGTGGTTTTTCGGCGAGAAGGGGATGGAATATATTTCTTCATTCAGCTCTCCTTGTTCTGAGGTACACCCCACTCCTTTTCAGCGAGGGCAGATGCACTGCTCACTGGCACAGCAGCTTTCTGTGGTACTCAGTCATTACTTATGGCTAAGAATAGTCCTCCTCTGTGTGCAGATCAAGTGAGGGAAGCTCTGGAGAGAATTGCATTAAACTGTGTAATTAAAGGCTATATCTTACCCTATATGAATAAAGTAGATGGATCTCAGTTATGTAAGAAGCCTTATGTCTCAGAGCTGCTATTTTTGACTTTGCAACCTAAAGAACATTCTTTTAAGATAGTAAAATAGGCAGTGTGTATCATTTCTTTTTTTTTAAAGTTTTTAAGACTCTTCTCCCACACAGACATCCCAGCCCCAGCCATTGTGTTTTCTGCACTTGAATGAGGAAGCTGCCTTTCTGCAGGGCCCGTTCCAGTAGGGAATTTGCTGATGGGCTGACACTTTTCCCTGCTCCAAAACTGAGTGGCTGGACTTGGCACAGGTTCCAGAGTTTTGAATGGCAGGGAAGACCTGCTGAAGCTGAAGGTCTTTCAGGAGTTTACTGGTAAAATCTGAGACGTCTCCACTAATGCTGTGCAAACACATGTTTGGGAAAATTTGCAACTTGAACAAATTCTGGTGGGTTTTCAAGGGGTTGGCAAAAGGCTTAAACGCAAAAGTCAAGTTACTCCTTCCCAAATGGTTTTTATATTTCTGCTTCAAAATAAGACTGAAGTCAAAAGGAATCAGTATGGAAATGGAACTTACTCAGAGTTCCCTTGGGGATATACTACTGCTAACATAAATGTCAGGTTTTCAGCTGAGATGGTTCTTTTTGTGACTAAATCAAATACTTTTTTTTAAGACTGAAAGAAGGCTTCCTTACTATACTGGGTCACTCTATTTTCGTTAATTACTGTAATCAACATTCCTCTGTAGTAAGTGTGTTTTTTAAACAAAAGAATTAAAAAAGCCATGTTAAAGTCTTACACAAAATCAGTTCAGGGTATTTCAGTACCATTTTTTCTAGACAAATGAGTTTTTAAAAATAAAATGTAGACATAGTCTTTGCATGTCTGCCTATCAGCGTTGCCATTAAAAAAAGGGCCTAAAAATATTTCTTAAGCTCTCCCTGTAAAAATTTTATATAAGGAGTAGTATAGCCATAATAAAATATTCTACACAAGAGCCAAAAATGAAGTGTTAATTTTTGACATGACCTGACAATATTTTTAAGACTCTTCTTTCTTTGTAAGAGCCATATGTATTAATGTTCCAGACCTCTGAACACACCTATAGTATTTTTCCTCCTTATTTAGAGATTGCTACTTTCTCTACTTGCAGAGCTAGTTGCTCTTTCTTTCCATGTGAGTTAAAAACTATGAAGATTAGAAATATTTATTTTCCCTTTTCGTTTCCATGATTTATCTTGTATCCACTATGTAACACAATGTAGTATTTGCCTGGAAAGAATACAAATAAGAAGCTTTTAGGGCAGGAGGTGAAGACAGAATAAAGTCACAGTCAAATTCCCAATAAATTTCTTTCTTATCACTTAATTCACAGATGGTCCCACTGTATTTGGTTGGATTATTTGTATGAATAATTTTATTCCCTTGATTCTCAGTATAATTTAATGTATGCATTATTGTGCTGCAGATAACCACACTTATTTTAATAATACAATATAGCTATTTACAAGCATATGATTATCTTATATGTTACCTCATGTTATTTTAATCATCCAGTGACATTTTCAGGAATATTAAATGCTATTACTCCCACTGATTTAAATGGGACTGTGTGTGTTAGAATAAATAGAAAAGTTTTTAAAATAAAAAAGTTCAGTGGTCAAAAAAGTATTAAAAATTGTGGTTTAAGCAGAAAAAGATACAAGCTAAACTGCAGAATCATAGACGACCAGTGAAAGTATTTATAGTTGTAGAGACACTATTCATGTTTTTACATATTATAAATGTCATGCTTGGTATGTAATCTAATTAGATTCATCTTTAGAAATGCCTTTTTAAATGAATAATAATGACCTTAAGCTCAGATGTCTGTATGCATATAAATTTTCTTCAAGCTCAATGTATGTGTCATTTACCACCTTTCTGTTGTATTTTCTGTGAAAGAATTGCAGTGCTATTTCTTTAGGAAAGCTTAAATTCTGCAGCAAAATAGTACCAGTCAGAAATCCGAGTCCTATGTAACATCCCTAAAGGCTGTTTTTTGCTAAGCAGTGAAGGGAGTATAATTTAATACACTCTGATTTTACTGTCATTTAAAATACGTCCCCAGCTCAGCAGTACTGCTCTGAAAACTTCTTTTCTCCCTTTTGAAACATAGGAGATATAGACCAAGAGTGAAGGAAAAGTTTAGTAGACCAAGGGGACCATAGAATATCAACAAAAATGTATTGGTACTCCATCATCATTAAATCTACTACCTACATGTCTCAGACGTCTGTGATTTACAGATTTTCTGTGATTTTCTGTGTTTACAACATTCATGCACTTCATTAACTGGCTAAAACCTCTGCTCAATTGAATACATTTATAGAAAACAGATTGTCCTAAATGTAAATTTACAAAGACCCCTAAATTAAAAAAAAATAAATAAATTAAAGAATTAAAGGCAATAACTTCCCCTGTTAACCACAGGCATATCTGTTTTACAATTGTTAATGTGCCATCTCTGGGACTTATAACTCTAAAATTAAAAATTAGTAATTTTTGCTCTCTCAGCTACTGGACAAGTGGGCGTGTGACTCTTGCTTACATCTCTTAGAAAATTCCTTTAAAAGAGAGAAAATATTTTCTAAATCACTGAAAGCTTTCCTAATATCTCTGATAAATTCCTTAAATAATTTTTGTTCTGGCCAGGACACTGATAATAATTAATGCTTGCAGGAATCAGTCACAGCTATATAGACAGAAATTCAAAGTATTTTAAGGTAAAATTTGTCTCTCAGTAAGCCTGGTAGCCTCATTGTACTGTATCTTAATGAAAATCATTAAGTTTTTCAGCTGAGGTTGGGAACTGGACCTTCACTTTCTGTGAGGCAGTAGCATCACTTTTAAATCAAATCTTGGAAAACCTCTTTGTAACGAAATTTTTGTCTCTGTCAAAAATATTTCTGAGAGTTGCTTTTCTTCTCCCTGCATTCAGAAGAGGTTCCTCAACTTATAAATTTTTAGAGTTTTTTTCAGGTATTATCAATATGACTTGGTGTTTTCTTTGGATTTATGCAAAAGATAGCCTGGAAAACTGTTGACAAAATAAAAGACTGGCAATATTGTTGAAGCAAACCTTTGTTAACTAAATAAATGATGTCAGGAAAAGAATGTAACAAAAATATCTGAAGTTTTATTAGATGTTATAGTAGTATATCAGGTTGCAGCAAATTATTGGTCACTGAATGTGTTGTGCACTGCCTGTCTCTAAAGAGAGAGCAAAAGTCTCACCATGACTCTCATCCTGCTCTTCTTACTGTGTTTTTTGTCTTGATAAGAACTTTATGATACTTAATATACAACCAGCAGCAAGTTCTCCTCTGAAATGTTGGCTTCCTTCAGAAAATCATTTTAATTGTGATAGTGGCCTTTGCTCCTAGGGACTGCAGTTGGGTTTTGTTTTTGCAGAATTGGCTATAGCTGAAAAAAACTTATTATGAAACCACCCATTTTGGCTTTGGACCCAGATATTATTTCTTCTTTAGATTTGGATCCTTCATAAATGATTACATCAGATGAAGGGTAGACATCTGGAAGCATAAAATGGGAAAAAAAAAAAAAGGAGAGATGAAGAACTGAGAAGTAATTAAGAACTGGAAATGGGATTTGGAATTGCTATTTTATTTTCACTCTGCTATTACAAGTTCTTTATATATCTCAAGTATTTAATCTGCCTCACAGTTTTTCATCCCTAAAATAAGGTTAATAATATTCACTGTCTCCTCCACCATTCCCTGTCTTTTTTGTTTAGCGATTGTCTTGGGGTGACTCCAGAACCACCACAGTGATGTCTGAGGTTTAAGAACAAATTTTGTTGTATTTCTACCAATACATACTGCAAGAGAAGTGGATCCTACTTATAGATGTGACATATTATCCACTATATTGAGCTGTAGTTGAGATACGAACATTGGAGCAAAAATTATTAATAAATTATTGTAATGTAGGGTATTCCAGATTGCTTTAGGGGCAACTAAATTCCTGATGTGTTCATACATACTATTTATAAACAAATGTTCTTCTTTGGAATAACCATTTTGGGCCTGTTTTGTGGCTTATTTCTCATAGTGTATGTCAACAGCATCTATTGAGTAAAAACGGTTTATTTATAAATGGGTCCTTAAAAAACGTACCATCTAAAGAGTCTTCATTTATCTACTTTGCAAGTAAAAGCAAAGATGCTTTTCAGAAATGAACTGAAAACCTCCTAGAATACATGTAAAATTGTATTTTATTGGGATAAATGTCAGCAGATAAGAATTTTCTTAGGTGTGCTGCACTCTAATGGTACTTGCTGATGGTGTTGTATGAAGGATTTTAGAGCTTTCCAGCAGAAATCATTTACAGTGTCACAAAATGTAAAGCTTTGTAGTGGCAAAAAGGTGTAAGAGAGAAACAGTGATTTTCTTTAATACCTGGTTAGGTAAAGGCTATTCTGAACAATACAGATTGATTAGTTGGTAAAGAGGAAAAAAACCACTTTTGTAAGCTTCCAGATTTTGGTTCTTCTGCTAGGAAGAATTTGCCTACAAGCATAAGATGAATTCGTTCGGCTGTATTTGAATTGAAATGAAGATCTGATTTTCATCAATGTAACAGTGGAATGATTCTCCTCAGGCAATCTTTGAAAGCAAGGGAATATTCTTTCTGATTTCAGAAATTTTTGGATCAAGGGGTTTGGTTCTACCTCAGACTGCTTTAGCTCTCTGGCATGGAGTTTAGTTATATTGTTTTTCATGAAAAAAATATATCCAAATGTGTTGCCTTTCATAACAATTTATAAAACAGGTTATGCAGAAATAATTCCAGTAAGATCTTTCTGTGATGAAATAATGTTATGAGGGTTTCAAGGATATGTAGCTTAAATGGCTTTAGCTATAACATTTGATGTCATGGAGGTCTCATGAGGGTATCTTGAGACAGCAGCTGGACAGTAGATTAACAAGTAATTCACTTGTTTTTCATGCACAATGCGTAGTTGTTTTTAAAAAGATGGATAGACTGTCCAAATGACCATGTGAAAATATGTAAGTGGGACTGAACAGGCAGTCCAGCTGCACATGGTTTGCCATTTGGATGAAATGACCAGACAGAGAGTGTGTGACACCTGTGTCGTAGCAGATGATCACCTACTGAAGAATGCAAAATCTACAGAAAAAAAAAAGAACTGGTTAAACATATGTGAGAGGGGATCCTAGGTTGCATTCCAGTTCCTGTGTTGTTGGATATCATCAGGTATTAGAGAGCCATGCACAGCCACTGATGTGCCAGCTCCTTCCCATGGGGACATCTGCGTGATACATCCAGCTGAACTGAACAGCCAAGCAAGGCTCGTAAATGGGATCACAAAGAAAGAGTGATAGGCAGAAGCTCTATCTAATGACACAGACAGAATCCCAGAATGAGCAATCCACAGTGCTGACCCCATGTTCTCAATTTCAGTTTGATTTTAAGCAGGATGACAAGGGGTTTGGAGAAAGCAAAGCACTTTGGCTAAACGAAATGTCAGCAAGTCTGTGATTGCAGGGGGGAGCATGGAGAATTCACTCCCTGAAATCTGTGAGAGAGTGTACTGAATGTGGAAACTCCTTATCAAAGGAGAAGTAAAGCATTATCTATGTGATGTCCTACATGTTTAATCATTAATGGAACACAAAAAGAAAAACAATAATAAAAGAACCGGTTACTCTGTACTGTTGAACAGATTACTGGGGTTTGAAATAATACATTATTGAGGAGGATAATATGGATATGTTTATTTTATCTTCAAAATATTTCTAGTCTGATATTTTAATTTCACTAAGTAGTGAGGAAATATAGAATCTCTAGCTTTGAAGACCATAATATTGCTCTGTTCCCTCCTCTGGAGAAAATAAATCTTTGTTATAATTTAAAGATGTACTCAAACATGTTTTTAAATGGAAGGAGCCATAGCCGTAACAAGATTTTATGAATTTTTCTAGGCACAGAGTGTACTTACTCACCTCTCATGATGTCTGTAAGAATTTGCTGACAAACTAATGAGTGCATCCCATTCCTTTTTCTTTCCTTGTCATAGCTGTGTATGCTGCCATTGTGGGATTGCTGGAGGTAGAACACACACTTCACGGAATAGTTTATGCTGTATCTGATACACCATTCCGAGATTAAAAAAAATAAAGTACTCTTTGCAACATCTACTAATCTCTGGCAAAATGTTACATTCCAGAAATCCGAATAGTGTATTTTTTCAATTTCTGGTAAGATTTGCATGTGCTGAAAACCTGTTGCTACTTTTGATCAGCTGTTTTCACTGATGGTTTTGGACAAGAAATTGCACGTACAGTTTCCTTAGTACAAAATATATATCTTTCGGGGCAAACATCTGAAAGTAATTTTTCCTCAGTATTTAATGTATTCTGCAAGGTACATTGTACTGCAATTCTATTTCAGCAAATGATGACACAGCACTTTTAATTTTTGTTGGCGGGGGGACAGGGAAAGACATGCATTTTTATCCTACTGAAACTGCTTACTTGCAAAGAAAATGTTTGGAGTCTGGGACAATGGATCAAGTTGTTCCCGTACTGTTTTCATAAACCAGTTTTTAGCAGACATTGTTCATCAACAGAAATTTCGGGATATGTAAGTAAAACATGGCAGTCAGAGAGACAAGATTATACGCTTATTTAGGATTTCCATGTGCCTCCTTTAAAAAGCCCTCAAAATATACATAGATTTCAAGCTGTGATAAAGAGGGTTGCATGGTCATTAGATTTGGAACTTGGAATACTGATTTAGAGATTTTCTTATTTTTCTTAAGGATAATACCAAATTGTTGAATGGTGTTTAAATCACACATGTCAGCAGTGAAAGACATAAATCTCTAACTGGTTTGTCTTGACAAAAGCTCTCTGTCCTCTACTCAGATCCACTTAGTAATAAATTGCACACTGCAATTTCATTCAAGAAGCAACCAGAGAGAGTATAAAATCCTAAAGGTTTTATACTCACCCATTAATTGATAATAATGTGCTACCTTTCAGATATATCACCCCTGTAGTTCTTATACTTGGGACTGTATTTGATTGTTTGAATTCAGTCTTCTTTAAATGTCAGTGGACGTGAGTGTTATACCAAATTTCTGCCCAGATCTACTTTCTCTTATAAAAATACTAACAGACTTGGTTTTATTTCCTCTAATCCCTATGCAAAGATGTTGAGGAGGATTAGGTTATTCTTGGGTGAAATATCATTTTATTGTATTTTTAGAAATTTTATTATATAAAAAATCTTTCATGAGCTACCTGACTTAAACAGCATGACTGTAAAAACTTTCTAAGTATGCTCAGGAACAGGGTTTTTCTTTTTTGTAAGTCCTCTTGAGAGGTCACATTTTCTCTGTGCCTGAAGTGAACCTGAAGGATTTTTAGCTTGTGGTCTATACTGTGTTTGCAGTGCTTTCAAAATATAAGACTTAATGGGTTAGTGGGTTCTGTGCTAAATGCCTTTTTAGTATAAAATTTTCATTGCACTTCAATCCATGAGAGTTCTCGCATTCCCGTAGCTTGTTTGTGGAATTAGCAGTATAGTTGCACCCGTTCTGATGCATGAGGGTTCTCTAGGGTCAAAGAATGACAAAAACAATTTGGCAATATTTGGTCCCCTCATGGTCTCAAATGCTTGAAAATTGTCTTAATTGTTCTTTGTGTTTGCATTACTCCTTCTGGTATGTGCCTGTGGAAGAAAGAGGTAACAAACAGAAGTTACCTAGTTTGCTGAAGGAAAGTAGATACACTTTTTTATTTAATATTCCACTTAGATTTAGAGATAAGATCAAATTGGGGTTTTTTTAGATTATTTCCGCAAGGACCTTGTCGATTTGGCTCTTTCATGAAGAAGCATTATTTTCTTGCACTTCCCTTTTTGACAAGACAGAATATTTTTATTTGAATTTATGTGCCACTTATAGAGAAAAGGGTGTATTCAGAAGTATAATTACGTATGAAAGAATAATAAATTATATATAATAAAGATACACTGAAAGGAGAATTCTTATGCAGTACATCTGAAATTGCAACAATAAGTTTAATTGTGGAACATGTCTTAATGAACGTGATATGTCTGTGCTATGAAAAGATAGGAGTTGATATAACCAGCTCTATAAAAAAAAGAAAGAAGTATCTCCTCCTTTTTGTGGAGATACACCAGAATTCTGAGGGACAAAGTGAAAGAGGTATTTTAAGCTCATTGATTAAAGGCCAGTATAGAAGCCAAGGAAAATGAAGGAAATCTACCACTCAGGTGTACTCTTGAAAGCCACAAAATAGGATTCTTGCTTCTGTAAGAGATGAGATTGCTTGAAATGCAGTGCAAGAGCTCTCCAAGGGGTACCCTCACCTTCACACTGGCCATTTCAAAGAGTAGCCATTCCTGAGGAAATAATCCAAGAAACTAACCATATGGCCAGTCTGGGCCATGGGAAAAAATAGTAGTAAAGCAGCAGGATGCAGTTGGACTATATATTGTTTGACTCAGAACAGGTGCTTTCACATTACATTTAGGACCTGTCCAAGAACTGATAATTGAACAGCAATGCTAAGGTCAGAATTGATAGCAGCACTGAATGTGTCTTATCTTGGAAAGGCAAGCCCATAGGGGAGCATTGTCCTAGAGGATATGTTGAAAGTTAATCTCTGAATAGACTAAGGTTGTTCTGCTCTGTGTTTATTTGGCTATCACCTAAAAAAGCCCCTCCCCCCGATTTACATTTCTCTTTTCGCTCCCCTCTTATCTCCACAATTCTTTTTTATTCTTTCACTCCTCTTGTTTGTGCTCTTTTTTGCTTAGTCTTGGAGTCTCTTTGGCTTTAAGTATTAAATAAATCAACCAAAAAGGGACAAGGCCAGTAACATTCCTTGTTTTCATGCCTTGCTTTTCCAAACGGGCTGGTTCAGACTTCTGAATCTGTTGGTCAGAGCAACCAAGCAGAATCTTCTATCAGGATATAAGTCCATCATAACAGAACGCATCTGTCCTCATTTCCATCTAAACTTCTGCCAAATAGTTGTTTTGACTCTGCACTGTGTGAAGTGTGTAAAGATGGTCATCTAGTCTGAATTGTGCAACTATGTTTTGTAAGCCAGTAGTGTGTACACGTACTACAAGATCAGTGTCTCTAAGCATTCCAGCTTGTGTTAATCTAATGATGCAACTTGGATTTTATGTGCCACAAATCTCATGCTCTAGGAAGATACCAGCTGAATTGGCCCAGGTTCCTCTAGAATGTCACCAAGAGCCTTCAGGTCAGTGGAAACATCTGTTGGAATTTCATGCTAACTTTGCTACTTGACTATGACTGTGTGCTTCCTGTTGATTCTGCTCACAACTGTGTGCCAAAAAATGCCATTTAATCTTCGGTTCAGCACTTCTGCAATCTGCTGTTGGTGTCTCTGTGACAGTCAGCTGCACTCAATCCACTGCAATGCTCCTCTTTTATTTCATGTGCCATTCCAATTTAAGAAGATGCACCTGTTACTACCCATTCTTCTTTTTTTTTTTTTTTAATGAGTATAATACTCATCTTGTGTTGATCACATTTTCCAGAAATGACAGGATGTCTGAGATTCTCATGATCTTTCCTTTTAGCATTCCCCAGTTTTCACATCGCCTGATTTGCATTGCTGATTCTTTCTTGATGTTGAACCACATTCCACTAAAATTTCCTCCCTCAGATATTTGATTCTTACACTAAGTCAGAATTACTCATATTCCTTATTGAATGATATTAAACACAGTAATAAACATAAGGAAATGTATGTAGCAATCATAAGTGGTTTTAGATGGCCTGTGTTATTGCAAGTGGCCTCTACAGGTTTGAAGGGTTTGCAGGAAATATTTTATTCCTCTACAGTCTCCTTGAGCACCCTACCTCCCACCTTACTGCTATGTTTTCCCATTTCTTTTCCTTAAAATCTGTTCCTTTTCCTTTTCTCCATTTCCTGTGTGGTAATCTTTTCCAGTTTCATTGATGTTAGCCTCTTCATTTCAACTTTCCCAGTTTTACCCCCAGTCTATGCTTTCTATAAAGACCTGGCTAAGGGGTTAACTGTTTTCAAGGGGCTCACAGTTCTTTATTCAGTGTATTTATTCTTTTGCATATTTTTCTCCTTTGAACCACTCTCTCTAGCATTTGGTCACTCCTTGTAATGTCTTTTTCCTCACCCACAGTGAAACCTTTGAAGTTGTATGTGGAAAAGTAAACTTTCTACCTTAAGGTATAATTTCATTCAACTTCTTTTTATTGCTATCTCTGAAGGCGGGATTTAGAGAGCTTTATCACAGTGGTGTGTTGTAATGCAGGCTATTGTAATACACAACACACTTTATTAAATATATATGGTACAGTTTCTTATAAGTGTACCTAGGAAGTGACACAAATGGAACAGCAGAGCACCAGGACCTCCTCCTCAAAGCTGTTAATGCCGCTCCTAAAAGAAATCCATTTGCAGTACTACAGAGCTCTCATGCCTTGAAAACCCTGCTGAAAACAAAACTGAATACTTGTTATACTGGAAAAGTTTAAATCAAATTGCCTACAGAAGCTCCTTTGGGTGCCCGCGTTTGGGTTTGATACGGCTGGAGCAGCACTTGTGTGTTTTTCAGTGCAGGCTCTGTAATGCAGCTGTTGTTGTTTCTTCTCCCCTGGGTTCCAATGTGCAGGCAGAGAGGCCTCACCAGCCTTGCAGAGGATGGAAAATGCTCCGAGAAAGGCAGCTGCCCGGGACTTCTGTGAAATGCAATTGCCTGGCAAGATCAGCAGATAAAGGGAATGCAGTTTCATTCCCGCTGATTCTGAAGGCCATTCACGTCGGACCTGTGGTCAAAAAGCTAATGTTGCTTTTTGTCTTGCCACTCTACCACTGCAGTCACAGAGAGGTCCAAGTAAGCTATTAATAAAAAATAAAATACAATAAATAAATAAATAAGAAGCTAAGGCTTGATCTGGGGTGATTTTTTCCCTCTTTAGAGAAGAGCTGAGGAAGTCCAAAAACCAAGGGCCAAAAGTAAGGATTAATCAATTTTCCTGACTAGCAACACATTATGCATCACCAAGAACAAAATAGAAGCAATGAGAAAAGGTCTAATGATGCAGCTTATAAATGGCAGATGGCCTGTTTGTGAGACATAAAAATCGATTATAGTCTATAAAGATTATAATGGTCTCACTGAAGGCTTGGAAACACTGTCTGTCATTAGAATTCATGAAGGGATATATTAGCCTTTCCCTCAGTAAAGATTTTATGTTCACCATTTGACAGTGTGGAGGCCAGGTAGCCTAGCTCAGCCTGTAAGCAATTCCAGCATGAGGTGGAGCTCAAGGAAGCTGAGGAGCTTCTGCTGACAGAACTTCCATTGCCTGTAACAACACTTCACCTAACATTTCCCATGGAAGCAGAGTGTTTTCTTTTGTTTTCACTTTTATCATTGCCAAAGACAGAATGAAGAGAATGATCTGTCCCCTAGCACTGAAAACATCATAAAAACACAGGCTAAACTCTGTTTCTAACCTGAGGTAATTATGGAGGGAGATAGTCCAGCATCAGCTAAGGAGGAGAGGAAGCATGGCAGTGCATTGCATGGCTGAGCTCAGGAGAGAGGGAACACGTTTATCCTTTTAACATTTGATCTCCTTTATTTTAACCTTTAATTACATCAGTGACTCTCTATATGAGAGGGGAATTGGAGTCTGTTCTGAGCTGTGAATTCTAAAACCTGTTTCTCTATAGGGATAAATAATTTATACATTCTTGCAATCCAGCAATTTAATGAGCCCTTATGCTTGAAAACAAATTTATAGCTCTTCGTAGCTACTGCGGAGCTATTCAGTAAAAATATCTGGGGTGAAAACAGGCAGAAGTTGTGTGCAGCTTCTGGGATCTCACTTAAATTTTAGAAAAATGGTGATGCTGTGACAATTGTCTTCAGAGTAGTTAAATTACTGTTTGACTGCTTTGAATATCTGGAGCCACCAACTATGTGGTGTTAGTCTGTGCTTATCTAATGCTAGATCCCATATAATACAGGCCAAACAATTCTATACAGAAATTTCTTGAGGAAACAAAATTCAAAGGAAATTAACTAACATATAAGTCCAAGAATTTAAAGGTGAAACAGGAATCAGCCTACAGGAAAATGTGGTCTGGAGACAAAGAAAACAGTATTTAACATTCACATCTTTTACACTATCTCTAGATGGTCCCTACTAGTGTACTATACTAATAAAAAATCCACTTCAAATAGCGTTAAGTTTTCTTTAATTTTGAAGCACAAGCTTATTACAATATGCCTGCTGATTAAAATATGCTTACACATAGCTGAAGTTTTTTTAATGAAGTGATTCATCATTAGAATATTATTAAGAATTTTAATGAAATACTCCCACAGAAACGTGTCAGTTGCAAGAAATATTTCATCAGAGATAATCCTCATCTTAGTATAGAAAGGGAGAACTGTATCCCTGCAGCATCAATAGTTTAGTAGCTAAGGCATTTATCTCCAGTGCCTGGTTTTTTGAATAAATTAAATATATATGTGTGTGTGTATATATATATATATATAATTCTCTTTAGAATAAATTTTACCTAAGTGGGCAAGTGCATCTCCTATCAACACATAAAAATATGAACATGCACAAAGATGAAAGGGTTCTATTTTTCTTCTGGGTGAAAGCAAGCTGTAAAAGCCTTTACATTTTTTGCTTGAAGTCAAGTTGAAGTCAGCTCCAGTTGCAGAATATTGGAGACAAGATCCTTTAAAATGTAGTGCATTGTTGTACATGTTCTTCTGACAAAGCCATATGCAAGGCATTTGGACTTTGTTTTTGTATTTGTGAGGATGTCTTTTTCCTCACAATAATAGGCTTAAGATAATAGACTTATCAAGGTGGCTGAGGTGACCTGTCTCTTCCAAAGATCCAAAGATGATGATTTTTCAATGGGCAGACAGCACCATATAATGTATATACAGGCTGCAAGCCTTGTCTCCATCCCTCATAGTCCTTACAGATTAATTCACTGTAATGCTTTAACTCCCGATTTCCACGTAGTCATAAAACAAGAAAAGAAAAACAAACAAACAAACAAAAAAACAGGAAAAAAACACAACAGAAAGCATCAAAGAGTTGGTAGCCTCCTGTACAAGTTTGTTTTGAAAATAATTTATATATATACATCTTAGCCTTATGCAATAAGTATGTTTAAGCCAGTGTCTTTATAAATTAATGTCAGGATGTTTTAGAAATCACTTGTGTTGATGGGAAAACTCCACAAGGGATATGGCCCACGTCCTGTTAGCTATCAAATAGTGATTATCCTTTACCATTTATGATTTGCACTGAAAGACAAGATTTGAAGGAATCATGCATAAACGTGTGTCACATTTTCACATGGAATTACCAAAGTTTCAAAATTAATTGACCCTAAATAGATCTTTATGCCATTTTTTAAAAAATTTAAATGACATCTGTTAGCCAAATCCTGGGCACATCATTTTTAATTGAAATGTATAAAAGCTTCTGGCAAGTAAAAAGGTTACTTTCTCATATATCTGTCAGAAAGCAGAAAAGGAACTTCCTTCCCTTCTTCAGGACATCTATACTGATATTAATCTACAGAATGGTTGCCTTGTTTCAGCTGAGTTACTTGAATGAAGGAAATTGTGCCCAAACGGGTTGGTCCTTCACAGTCTCTCTGGGAGCCTGAAAGGATTAAAGAAACAAGAACCTTATTGACCATTTAACATATAAGCCTGAAGCTCTAAAGTTATATTACCTAAAGATCACACAGCCATTAGTGTATCGCTGCATTCATTAGTTTTTCTGACCGCTTTGGGACTGCTGCTTACTCACCTGCAAAGGAGAATTGGTTATTCCTTGCTTTTAAAATTATTACATCAGCAGGTTTTCATTTTTAATTTACTTAATATAGTTAAAGGGACACTCAGGAATCTACAGTATATGAACGAGTTAGTGGTTAATCTTGTTATGTTAGAAAGAATTTGTCATATTTATGACATTTTTAAAGATTTTTTATAGCCACATTGGCTTAGGCTCTAACAATTTGTGTTCCACAACATTTTCCAACTGAAGAACTTGAGACAGAAATACCCCCAAAAAGGACATGTAATACGCTGGTTATTTTTCCTTTAAATTAACACAGAATTCTTTCTATCATAGCAGAACATTTATTGAGCTAAATCTTCTTTAGACAAATACCTGAAAGATACCAAAGTAGCAAAAAGAAGAGTGTAGTGAATGACCACTGCTATTGTTAGACTACAGAACTATTAATCCATGACCTCAATATCAGCATGCCTTGAATGAAGATGCCACTTAAGAAAATAACAATATTTTAAGGCTCTGCTCAAAGATTTGATATTTAATTGTGTTTCTTGATCAAAAAGGATAAACAACATAACAATAAGCATGTGAAATCTCCATATTCTAATGATAATAATTAGCTTTAGTTCTCTGTCTAGACCTACTAAATGGTGCTAAGTGAATTAATGAATGCAAGGATGAGAAGTGATTCAAGCACTCTGTCCTCAACATTAATTTTTCTAGATGCCAGCAGAAGTTGTATAACCAATAAAGGAAGAAGTGCCTAGGCATATTCTCACACCTTTATACTTTGACAGCCCAGAAGTGTTAGGAGGAAAGGGGCAAGTGGGTACAGTGCCTTAACAGAGAGGAAGGCAGACAAAATGGCATTTCTTTGTAATGTGGCTGCTAATTTCAATGTCTACTTTTTATTACTGATTATATCCTTTGAAAACTGAACAAAATAATGAATTATTTATGGAGAGATTAGAGATGCCATTCTCATGGAGAACTATTTTATGAGAAAATAAATTCAATGCCAGGCATCTGTAAGGCAAAAAAAAGAAAAGTTCACTTAATAAAGTTATTTTTTTCAGTGATGTTAAATGGCACCCAAAGAAAGAGCTCCACTATTCACATGAAAATTCCATATCCTTCATTTTGAGCACAAGCATATTTGTGTTTATCTTATTTCATCGTAATTTCATACTGTATGTGGAAAAAGAGGCATAAGGATGCAAATGTGGCTGAGAACAAAAGTGGGAGAAGAACAGAATGAGTTTAAGAACATGGCAGAAATATTCAAAAAAGTAATACCAGGAAAGAGGAAAAAAAGGAGTTCCATATGCCTAGAAAGCAAGAGTGTGAAAGGAGAATTGTAAGATGATGAAAGAAAATGTATGGACTTGTATGCTATAGAAGTTACAAAAAGAATGTAATAGAAGTGTACTAAAGCAAAGCCATGTAAAATAAGGGAAAGCAATAAATAACATTACAAATACAGGAAAGAGAAAGAGAGAAAGGTTCTCTCCTGGATAAATAGAACTTGCTCCATTAAGTTCAGTTTCAGCTACACCTATAGCTGACAGCCTGGTCTACAGTAGCAATTTTCCTGTGGTAATTAAAACAAAAATTATTGTCCTGAAGTAGCTACAGCTGAGCTTTTTGCATCTCTGCAGTATCTAGGGTGGGCCTGGCTTAGTGCTGTATGTCTTCCCACAAGATGCATCAATATTATCCTTAAATTAAAGTAGTCCCACAAGCCTGTGCTTCCACGAGCACAGACTTCCCCAGGAAGCAGCATGCTTAGCAACACTGGTATCCATGGCAGTATCTACCACGTACGAGTCTAAATGTGGAAGCTTTTTCCTCTTTCACAGTTTTTTATGTCACTACGATCACGCTGCCTGCCATCAGCCCCAGCCCTCATTCACAAGCTGGAGTCGGAACACGTTCAGACGCACAGGAGACACGGTCTGACGGCGGCACTTCCCCTCTGCAGAGCCCCTGCTGCTCGGGTTGCTCTTTCAGGATTCTCAGGTCAGCTGTGGGAATGACTTGGTGGCAGGCACAGAGGTCACTGCCCCAGACGGAAGTTCCCAGGCACCAAACGACAAGACCACATTATAGCCTGAACATGGATTAACCTGGGTGCAGTGCTGCCAGAGGTGAACCACTTTGAAGCCCTCTGACATAAAAAAAAAAAAAAA
>VZRQ01004993.1:640235-832735 GCA_013397975.1 Machaerirhynchus nigripectus
CAAAAAAACCAAAAAACCAACAAAACCTTTTCAAACCCTGTGGTAGAAAAGTGCACCATCTTTACCACAACCAACAGCGGTGTTTTGGGGGTGTAACTGCACCCCGTGTGCCTGCAGGCTGGGGATGCCATCTCCAGGTGCATTTTGACCAGTTCTGCACCAGATGACGGCTGACTGTACATTGCAGAGCCTTTCTAGGAGCATGGGGGAGCCTTTCCATCCACAGCGCAGCCGTGAGGGCTGGATGCTGCAGCCACTCCACATCGCGGAGCTCTCCAGCATCCGCAGCCTGTCAGCGTGTGGTGCTCCCCGGTGCGGGCTCTTTGGGTAGTACTTAAGAAGACAAAAATTAACTACTTTATACAAAAAAAAGAGTATTTTACTTTTAAAATGGGAAAATTCTCAAGTCTTTGTGTCTCGGTCCTTTCTCTCTTCCACTGGGGTGGGCTCTGGCTCCTTTCCCCTTGGCTATGGCTTTTGATTCTTCTCCTGCTCCTCTCCCCGTCTGTCCCTCAGCAGCTGTGCCCTTCTTCATCCACCGAAGCCTGTGTTTGCAGCTTTGCCATCACGTCCACCCCACTGCAGTTGTTTCCCCGTGTTCCCAGGACTCTGTTTTGGCTCCCGGTGCCTCTGCCCCGGCCGCAGCAGCTGCCTGGCTCTGCCCCGCGGAGCCTCTGCCTCCGGCGGAACGGTGCGTCCCTTTCCTTCCCAGGACTCTGCCCTCCGCCCTGGCTCGGAGCCGGGATGCTTTCTCCTTTGCCACTCCCCGTCTGCCTCCGGCTCCTCCCCCGGCCTCGCCTCATCCTCAACAGCTGTTGCCTTCCCCATCCCCTCTAGACGCTGCTGGGTCCTCATCCCCCTTCCCAGACCCCAGCAGCTTTCCCAGCCAGCTTCCAGCAGCTGTTCCCGGGCACCTGCCCCCGCCCTACTCTGAGCCCCGTTCCCTCTCTCCGGGGCCACAGCAGCTGTTGTTGTTCCCTTTCTCCACCTCCAGCTCCTGGCCCCTCTCCCCACCTTTCCCTTCTGGTGCTGCCAGCCGGAATGCTGGAGCTGGGACATAGTGTCGTCTGAATTCCTCACATCACACTTCATCATGTCACAGTGGTGCCAGCATGGCGAGCAGGAGGACAACGTGGGCCACGGCAGAAATGCTGCTAAAGGGGAGAGCTGTGGGACCCACAGGAAAATCCCTGATGTGCCGTGGACAGCCTGGCCCTCGGGATTAGTGAAAACAGAGGCACAGTGCCCACGTGGTGAAAAGAGCAGCCAGGACAGCTGTGGGATAAGTCAGGGCTCCCTGCAATTGCTCCTCAGCAGGCAGGACCTTCTCACGGTGTATAAACGGAAACCTGGGAAACACAAACCGCTGTCCCAGTTTTTGGGCAGGAGGAAGGCTTGCAGCAGCTGCCTGTGCTGCTGTGATGCCTGGGGTGTGTGGAGAGTGGAGTGGCTGTGTGTGCACAGGTGTGGATGCTGCGGTGGGCTTTAATATTCTGTCTCACACTAAGTGAACTGCTCATTACGGGCTAAGGGACTGGGCTGTGAGAGAGGTGCCATGGAAAAGAGACTTCGAGCAGCTCCCGTGAACAAGATAACACTTAAAGATAGCAGCAGTCTCCTTTTCTGACTCACTTGTTTACCTAGAGAGCTGTGTCATGTCATTCTACCACCATAAGCTGTGAAAAAGGGTGGTGTGATCAGGGTGCTGTTTGGGGTACAGAACTGTACCTCGGTGTTCAGGGATGTCCTGACAGAAGCCCTGATGATGGCAGCAGCCTTGCACAGCTTCTATCCTTCTCCCTCTCCTGCCCCAGGCTCACTCTGGGATGAAGGAACCAGGAGTTCACCCTGGCTGCCAGTTCACTTAGATCCCCACTTCCAAAAGTGACATCAAAATGCAAATAAAGGAGTCTGGACTGGTCTAGCAGTTAATGTCTCAGACCTTCAGAAACTTCACCCTAATTTTTTTCTTGATCTTGAAGAAACACCACTCCATTTTCCTTCATGTCTAGCAGCAGCAAATCACCCGGACATCCCTTGGTACTGCCTCAGTGTAGTCCATCTGCTAAAGCCTGAAACTCTTCCCTCCACAGCCAGATGAGTGTAGGTTATTTATTTTGGAGCCACAGGTCAAACTGCCATAGAAATGTTGCTGGGAAGAGAGATACATTGAGATATACTGAGATATTGAGAGATAGATTGAATATAAAGAAAAAAAAAAGAAAATAAAGATAAAAGAGGAAAATAAATTAATAAGAATGAGAGTGAAGGAACATGAGTGGATCCAGGCCAT
Organism: Machaerirhynchus nigripectus; assembly: GCA_013397975.1. Classification (NCBI taxonomy): domain Eukaryota; kingdom Metazoa; phylum Chordata; class Aves; order Passeriformes; family Dicruridae; genus Machaerirhynchus; species Machaerirhynchus nigripectus. The sequence goes on from VZRQ01004993.1 coordinate 642,529, forward strand.
GACTGGGTGTAGATTACAAAGGGCAGGAAGGTGAGGATGAAGATGAGGCACCCTGAAGATCAGGAAGAGCTCAAATGTTTGTTGTGGGACAGTTTGGAGGTCCAAGCAGTAGTGGTAGGGTTGTTCCAGTCACTGTCTTTTTGAAAAACATTAACTGAGGGGGGTTTCCAATGCTGCTGAGCAATGTTGCTGAAGTTGGTTCAACTTCCTGCTTTCCAGTGAGGTGGGATATGAACTAATGAGAGGCTTCTGCTTCAACTTCATCCAGAGGGGAAACAGTTTCTCACATCATGATGCATTCAAGAGCTAAACCAGCACATAATGAATGGTTACGTGTGGGGGACTCCCTGCAAATACTCAAGCTAGTTCTGATTTAAAATGCTAATTTAGGTGTCAGTGGTGCCTGATTTAAATCAGTGAAAGGTCTGATCCTATCTCTGAATGGAATGGAAAGTTTAAATGCATGATAGAGCATTCAAGTGTTTTTCTATACTTAACTGTATTGGTAGGGGGGCAGTATTATGATTTGTGTTGGTTTTTTTCTGTGTGCATCTGCCTTTAATTAATTGCTTCGTGGCTTCATTATCTGCTACTAGATGTACCCTGTAGGTGAGCAAAAAAACCCTGCACTTATATGCAGACCCATGTTTGTGATTCTGAAGAGCAAAATCCTTCAGAGAATGCCATCTGATTCTGCTGCAATGCAGTGACTGGCTGGGGTTAAAAGCCTTGCACACAATTCCTGCTAGCTGGTCATTAATCTCCAGGAAAGGCCCCATGTCTTAATTGCTGTTGTATAATTAGTAACCTCTTCCATCTAACCAGTGTTAAGCTGAAAGTGTAATGTGCCAAGTCACCATCAATCTCTCCAAATGAGGATCTGGAAGTACTGCTTGAAACAGTGTGTGAGAGTGAAATTATTATTTTTTTGTAATATTACTTTGAAAAATACTAAGACCAGCACCATCAGTACTCTATGGCCAACTCTGAAAATCCACAGAGCTGCCACAGATCACTGCAGCATAAGTGGCTAAACAAAGTAATCCCCAAAATTGAAAATGTAAAGATGAGCAAAGTCTGTCAGGCTTCTTATATAACTTATGCTGTAAAGGAACCTAAAATACCAGCCAGAAACTACCTCTTGATTTGGAGAATATAGAGCTGAAAGTAAGAAAAGAAAGACTTTAATACAACTGTGAACCTCAGGGCAGCCAAATATAACTAAGCCTGAAGAAATTTATGTACATTCCTTAGTATCTATGGCCTGGGTATTTCAGTGTTTGATATTGGATTAATTGACAGCTCAGTATCAATGGTAAGTTGATTTAAGTGTCCCTGTGGTATTTAGTATCTGTGTCCGGAAATGATTTCTGTCCTTAGGAAAACATTCTGTAAAAATACCATTCAGACATAGAAACATTGAAATATTTGATTTTGATAATAGCAAATTGATTTCTATCAATAACTTTCAAAAATAATATTCTCAAAAATCTAAAATATCATGCAAAGCAATATAAACTAAAGGAAAACCAAATTCAGATGAAGACTGTTTTAAAACTACTTTGGTTTTCTTAAAAAATTTTCCTTTGGATGAACCTGTATTTTCTGAGAAAAAAAAAAATTCTTCTCTACTTCCTTTTCCCCCAAAATAATTAGCATTCAGCTAGTCAGATTCTTGTCTTCAGTGTGATTGTGAAAAGATTTTAGAAAACTGGCAGAGCTAAGGTGGCTGCTAGGTTGAATAATCAGCCATAAATAACAGCGAAACTGTACACAGGAAATTCAGTGACTGTTTTCTTCTCACCGACACAACTATAATTGGCAAAACAAAATTAATGCAGAAGAGAGCATCTGGTTTGCTTTAAGACAGTCTCTTCCCTGGTGTAGTTTTCCAGGATTTTTGCTGGTGCATAAGACTATAGGATCAGGCCCAAAGAATTGGTATGTGGTGTAGTTTTGTGTTTGTGTAGTGGTGAATATCTAGTTGGAGACTGCTCTTCAAGCAGGGCTTCATCTTTTCTATTCCTTCTTTTCCTTCCTTCTTTCTTTTCCTGCTTTTTACCTGTGTTATATGGTTAAAATTATAGAGGAGTTTAAACAATAAAACAAAGGTTCTCAACTGTCTCTCTTTCTGAGAAGAGCTTGAAAAATTCAGGTGAATCAGCAAGAGATTTTAAATAGTTCCTCATTTTATTCAACTGGAATATCATGTGGCATACTTAATGTGCTGTCACTGGATTTTCATAAATGTTCCTGTCCAAAATAGAGAGGTCAGAAGCTCTACCACCCTCGTCAGAAACTTTTTTCTAGTTATTTCATTTTCTTCTTAGTTAATCCTCTAGACAGAAGCCTCTGAATCTTTAACACTCAGTAAAAATTCAAACATAATTCCCCTTAGCTTTCATACTTTGCTAAAGTTTCTTGGAGCTTAGAACAGGGTTTCCCCTATTCTTGCAGTCATTTCCAGTATTCCATAGTATCTGTTTTTTAATTATTATTTTATTTTGAGTTTTGCTTGTTCCCCATTGCCCTAAAAAAGCTAAGATTTTTAACATTCTTTAGGTTCGGAAAGGCACTTTTCTAACTAGTTCTACCAAGCATGAGAAAGCCCTGATCTCTGTGGAAACTTCAGCTGCTGTTTTATAGTACTTAAAAGTGGACCCTAGCATTTCTACACTTGCTTTCCCTATTCTCATTGCTTTGAAAAACACATTTAATGAGCAACAGTGATAGACACAAGTCCTAGGACAGCAGACAAATATGGTATTAGAGAGAAAATACGATCTGCCTTTAAGTTCAAAACCTTGAGTCTGAATGTTGTTCCCATCATTTGAAACGACCCAGAAGACTAATGGAAAACCAGTCAGAAAGGAAGAGGCATTACAAAGAGAAAACAAGAAAGAATGAAAAGGATGGCTCTGGGTGCTGGTTCTTATGAAATTCCTTGAAATTATGTAACATTTATTCTTCATTGCTTTGATTGTTCTTAGTCATTTTAGATGAGCCTAAACATCTTTTATGTAATAATTTAGGCAGTAAAAATGTAATGCAGGTATGCATACAAAACCAAAATTTGGGCTTTTGCCTCACACCCATGATAAGGAGATTCACATTGGTATGGGAATGTTTTACTTCTACAAGCAAATTCAGAAGCTTTAGAATAATTTTAGGAATTTCCTGACACGTTATTACAGCAAAATGACAGAAAATGTGGAAAATCAGAAATAAAGAATGCATTTCCAGATATTTTTCCAATAAAAAAGTTATGTGTCTTCATGTATTGTAGCTGATTCACATCTTATAATTTTTTTCCAAAGTTTTTATGTATGATCCTTTACTCTGAGAAAATGTAGGGGTTAATCAGGTTTTTGAGCTATTAGGAGAAATGTAATGGAGGAAAAGAGCCTTGAACAGTCATTAAAGTTTCAGAAAGGGATTCTGCAGTCATATTCCTTTTCCTTAGAGAAGTTTATTTAGTTAAAAATAGTCTTAATACAGCTGCTTATTTCACCTTGGAGACAGAAAATTGCAATGGTTGCTTCATAGCTAACCCACTTCTTTGAATCAATGTATTTAAAGAGGTGAAAACCACCAGCCGATGAGGGAAGCAGTGTTGAGAAAAAGGTGGCTGTGGATGAGAGCCTTATCAATAAGTTACTTGTGAAAGGGAGAAAGTAAATGATGATTTGCACCTATCTGCTTAGCTTGTTTCTTCTTTGCCTTCTGGGTTTCTCCCTCCTTTATTTTACTGAATGTTATTTGTGGAAAAAATTTAAATTAGGAGAAGTTAATGGTTGTTGCAGAGAATTGGCTGTGTGGAGGAAGGCAAAGAATCTCTAGCAGGGATAATAAAAAGGTAAACTGTTCTAATTTGAGAAAACAACAAGTGGCAAGCAGGCTGATGTTCGGTAGCACTGTTTTCAGAAAGACCCTTTCAGAAATGTTTCACTGCAAAGGTTATGAAAAAAGGTGAAGAGCTACATAGTCCAGGCCTGCACCCTCTTCTGTATCTCTGGAAAGACATTCTGTCAGGTCTCAGAGAGTTTCACAGATCTGCCCATAAGAACCATAGAGTACAAAGAAAGCAGTGAAGTCCGTCCTTGTATTATCCTAAGTGCAGACCTTTTACCAAGAGCACTGGTAGGTACCGGCTTTTGCTAAATTATCAGAATTTGTGATGATAGCTTAAGTTACAAATGGTCATCAGAGGAGCAAACATACAAGGAGACACGTATGAAGAGAGCAGTTCAGAGAAGCTTGAGAACTTAATGGCATTTAATATTCTTTGATCTACCATTCTCTTGCTATCCGTTTTCCTCTCTCACCCGGAATGTAGAAGAGGCCTTGAATTCACTACACTAATCATAATAATGTACTTAATGTGATTCATTCCTGTTTACATTTATATTATGTCCAGAATTGTCCTGGTTATTTTCAAACATTAATGTTCTTCAAAGAAATCTGTCCCATCACAGTGAGTGACTGGCTGGGGTTAATGGCCCTTGGCACAGCTCTTCCTAGTTGGTCATTAGTCTGCAGGAAATGCCCAGTGCCTTAATTGTTATTGCTTAATTAGCAACCTCTCCTATCGAAGCAAGTGCCATATGACCTGAAATAGCAATGTACACAGCAACAGTCATTTTCTCTGAACGTTTGAGCTATGCCATAGGCAGATCTTGTGCAAGTGAAACAAAGCATGGGAAGTGCATATATATTCAAATAGCGTGGCTTATGCCACTAAAATAGCATTCTGCCCATAGGATGATTGACAGCTGTGTTTTCTTAGATTTCTGGGATGGCACTAGTTTAAATCAGTGACTAACCAGAAGCCTAACATTTAAAATGAGAAAGTCTGTGTTTGCTTTATTTCTCACACAATTTAGCGTTCCACATTTCTAATCAATGCTGCCATTATATTTTCAGTCTGTCAGTGGTTAGCCACGGCTTTAATCACTGCAGAGTCTGTGCGAATGCACAAAAACAAACCCAGGGCACATTCCTACACCATTAACATGCATTTTTGCTTGGTTCCTGGGTCATGAGAATCTGTTCTCTGCACTCTTGGCCATTCACTTCTCCTCTCTGTTGTGCTTTGTTTTCTTTTCCCATCCTTTTGCCTACTCTCAAATTTCATGTTTTGATTGCAATCCCTTCTAACAGAAATTAACTCTTCTAGGTGCATGCACGGTATTTACCCCACACTGGGGTGTTACACGCTCCTGGAGTTCCAGGAGTTACACACTCCTTTAATATTGTGTAGAGAGACAATGCAGCACAGTGATAAAGGAACTTTTACAACTTGAAAGTAGACTTGCATCCTGGCAATGGACTTTATAAAAAAATAGAGAAATTATTTATTTGTTGAATTTAGAATACAGATATGAATGGTTTGTTAATGTATCAGTTTTCATTTTCTAAAATTTCATATTCCTTGCAGGTAAAATCTCAACTCATCTGATCCTTTTCCATGTGAAAGAGTAGGGAACATTATACAAGTATAACCTTGACTATTTTGGGTTAGGTCTAAAACTATTCATAGTAAGTGCTCATCATTAGTGTAACTCACTCTGTTGAAGTCAATGGAAATAGGTCCAGTGGCTTACAAGGGCTCAGATTCATAGAGATAATTTGCAAATACAATAGTCATGGACACCCTTTTCAAAAAGAAAATTAGATTACTTGGGTTACAAGCTGGAGAAACTCCATAAATGTGGATGGTTCAGCATATGTCGAGTTTGAGTCCTGTTTCTGGGATAATTTTTCACACATCTTTTGGAGTCATCACATGGCAGCCCAGCTGTTCTACTTTGCTCTGTAATTCCACTGAAAGTCCTACTGTCCTGATCTACAGACACCAGTGCCAATGCCCATCTGCTGGTAGTAGCTGAAAAAAATGGGCACAGAAAACATAGAAATCTTAACAAGCGCATTTTAACTGCACTACTGGATTTTGTGAGGTTCTGCGAATTTTAAATACATATAGATACTATACATTTTTCCAGCTTTAGTTCAGCATGGTAGTAACAGAAAAATTGTGGCTCCTAAAGTGGAAGCAAGTGTTGCCCTAAGCATGGAGCCATTTAGTAGCTGTGCACAATTTATTTTAATCCAAACCATGGACAGGGTTTTCAGCTAAGTTGAACTAGCAGACTTCTATTGCTAATTAGCCTTCAAAATCTGTTTTGCTTTGACTTACCTGTTTATTTACATGTTAAAAAAAAAGGTTCTGTTTCCTTTAACTAAAGAACTATCAAAAATACTCAATATAAATGTTGCTAAAAACTGTCTGAGCCAGTTCTTAAGTCTGCATAAAACTTGTGCTAACTTATAAAGAAAGCTAGCAAAATCAAATTCATCTCGGAGTTGAGGAGATAAATACCTAGGTTTGGTCCAAACCCACAAACATTAGAAAAACTTATATTAGAATAAAACTCTCTAGCATTTATAGGAGAATATGTGACAAAAATGCTTTCATAATTTACCATACTCTATGAATGCCATGGGAGTAATTGTTTCCTTTAAGTACTTGGCAAACAGTGCTAGTATCCATTCAAAAGAGTAATTTTCCACTCAGAGAATTTCGTCTTGTAAGCACTCATGGAAAGAACAGCCAGCAATGCAATGCCTTCTCTGCAGTTCTCCCTGACTACATTCATGTAGTAAAGACAGAAGCTTGAAATGCAGAAGAAATGAACAGCTGGTATTAAAACCACAATTAGAAGCAGAAAGATCATCTTGTCAGTAGAGCAGAAGTTTATGGTTATTACGTGCTTGTACTTGTTAGTCTTCTGGTTTGTGTCTCTAAGCAAAACTCTTGTAGTTTGAGGCAAAGTTCTACAATCTTAAAGTTAAATAAATTTGCAACCTTAAATGGAATTTCAGATGATAGACAACATCACCTCTTCTCCAATCTCTGTGTGAGCTGCTGTGCTATCTTTTCTGTAACTATAAATTCTGCTATAGGGACTGGACAAGCCTTGTTAGTTAAATATGTCCCCTGGTCTCAGTGACACAACCTGCAGGATTTCAAGTCTTATAAAGAAAATAAATACATTACCCATAAGACAGTTAAATGATATATATGTGCATAAATATGTACCTAATTAGTAAGTAATATGGGCCTGTTTAGTGAGGGACTATAGATGCAGCTGAGCAAATAGATAATGGTTTACTCAAGTCTGTTTGCAGCTGTGGTGAATTGTCTCCTAATCGTGTTGTTTCAGCTTGTTGCTTGCCTGTACAGTGTATTGAAGAGAATCTTATTTCTGCTCTAGCAATTGCTAAATTTTCAGAGCAGTGCTGTTAAAGTCTTTGCTCTGTCAGGGATCAAAAATTTAAATTCACTGAATGTGAATGTCGTTAAAATACGTATTTGTAAATCTTAGTCTTGGTATTGGAATAGAATTTAGATGTCACCTCGATGCTGTCTTGGTTTGGGGTGTGTAGAAGCTGAAAGATTATCCTAACAGCATTTCTAATCCATATGAATTTGATTTTTAGCTCATATCTCTATGTTTACAATATATCTAAAGTTCACTGAAATAGCATTAAAGGAGCTCTGCGTGATTTTGCAGAGGAGTTTAAACTTTTTCATCAGAACATAGATACTTTCCTCTCTGAAGATGCATAAGGGTCTACATAATGTTTGATATTTTCAATATAATGTATAAATGAATTGATAGAAATGGGGTTGTCATCATAATAAATGGAAAAAAATTTCCCATGTCCAGGTATGCTATTTCTACAGCTGTTTTTTTTTTTTTAGTCAGAAATGTATATAGTTCCCACTTTTAAACATGCTACCTGATAGGGCAGAGCTCAGGGGGTGAAAAAAGCCACTGTCCAATTGTGTTAAAATTACCAATATCAACTCTAAATAAGCAAAGTCTTGTACAAGGATAGAATAGCTAATCAGTACAGTATTTCATCAGTACTTTTGTCTGTAGCTACACAGCTTACAATTTGCAGAAAGTTGGTTTAAAATTCATTTTTAGTTGTGGTTGCCTGTTTTTGCAAAAAAAAAAAAAAAACGAGAAAGTTCTGCATTTCTGATCAGGCATCCATTCTTTATGTATCCATCCTTCAAGGAGAATATTAAGGATGAATGTGTATTGTTGCTTCTGTCAGATCAGCCTTGCTTCTCATTCAGATTAACTTCACACAAAACATCTGTCAGTTATTCTCTTTCACTTCATCAGTGTTGTGATATTTCTTGAAGTTATAACAACTTCTGCAATTTAGTCTGCTTTTTAGGAAGCTGTATACTTGAATGGCACTTGAAAGTAGAGGCACTTTTTTCTTGCCTCTTTCTAAATTCTTCTTGTTCCATTGCAACATTGCATACTAGGGCAATACTGTGTAGTTGTTACATGGATGGAGAAAATAAGTGTTTTCCTATCTAAAAGATGTTTCTATAATCATAAATTAATGTTAAGCATGCAAAAGTTCTTGTCCAAAATACCTTAAAGGACATCTGGCTCTAACACTGGGGAAGAACTGAGACAGAATTTTTTTTTTCTGTATTTTCCTAAAAATCAAATGCAAATAAATTTGCCAGGAAACAAAGAGAAAAATAAAGGTATAAGATAAAACTGTGGCTTAAGCTCAGAAACACAAAATGTAGAAATGGCACTAGCCTTTTTTCCATCCATTGGTTAGGTTTTTGGAAGTGGATCCAAAGAGTGTAGGCATGCATTTTTTTGTCTGATGTCGATGAATTGTCAAAGTGCAATGTGGCAGTTTAATTAATTAAGAGATCTAACAAATCTTTCTATAAACACAGGCACAAGACATTCTTGAAAATGCTTTTCCAAAAGTGTATGACTGATATTCAAAGATTAAGAAACGACTTACCATTTTTATAAGACTTCTAGAATATTAAGTGAAAATGTTTAAAATTATTATTTAATTTTTTATTTCATCAGTGGGACTGAATTTTCAAAGATAACAGCTGAACCAGACTAATTCCTTATGTATGATAGAATGATAACTAACCCTATGACTTTGTAGATGTTAAATACTGTGTATAATTGGATCATAAATTCATGGTTACCTTATTTGGGAAAATTAGCACAGCTATAATTGCTTACAAAAATGTGAACAGCTCTTATGTATAAACTAAATAAAGATATATATGGTATGTACCTCTTTACTGCACAGTTTATATTATTTAATGGATCCTTGGCATTAGTTTGTATGACAAATAATAAAGCAGGACTTTCCAGTGTTCTGAATACACCACACTTGCACCTCTTGCTATCTTAGTCTCCATACAAACAGTTTGGAGTGCATTAAAAAGAATTTCTACCACATGTCACAAATTCTAAAACTTTCCAATATTACGGTTTTTGCAATTGCATATCTATTTGAATACTTTAGACTACTGTAGATGGATAGTTCTACTGCATAATTTGAATTTTTTCCTCCCCTGTAGTTCATAAGCTATGTTTAAGTAATTACCCTATGATCCCTTGCCTCATTCTCACCTTAGACATGGAACAGAGATAAGCATTGCAACTGCAAGTCCTCTGTTATTCAGTTTTTATTGCTAAATTTTGAAGCTTATTCTTCTTTTATTTGCAGTGATGGTATAAAAAACCCCAAAGAAAGAAAGAAAGAAAGAAAAACAACAAACCCTGTCGCCCTGAGTTTTGCAGTCTTTCTATGTTTTCATTCTTGCAGTGGAATTTCTCAGGCACTTTACTGTAAGCATCAGGCATGTTTACCTACCAATATCTATTATTATCATTCTTTTTGTAAGGCGGAGAATTATGATAGACTTTTGGTCTGACCAGTGTCATGGAGAGGTGGTAACCCCATCCTCCAATCCATGGTTGTCTCTAAAAACATATATAACTGACTGAAAAAAGAGCCGGGGGCTTCTTGGCTTCTTCTTCCTTCTTTGCCCCTTTTTCTGCCCTACCTTGGCCCTTCTTGGCCCTCTCTTTGGCCCTGGCTCCTACCCTGACAGAACGGTGCCTGCGTGGTTCTTTCGTGTCTGAGTACAACATCACCCCAGCTGTAATTCTTAATGGTTAAGGCAATGTCCAAAAAGTTTTCTGAACTTACCCAAACCATGTTGAAGTCAGGAAATTGTTGAACGTTTGCATTTTGCTATTCTGGTTTCTCACTGAACATTGCTTTCACCCAGAGTGAAAAATAAGGCATAGTTATTTTAGTTGGTTTCTAATTCTTTAAAACTGCTGAGTGCCGCCATCATATACTGACGAAACAATGAAGGGTTTAAGGGAAAAAATCGGGATGATGCATCCTTCTTTCCTGCTGTGTTTGACCAAGGTACAGCTTTAGCCACTTGATATCTATGCACAAGCTGCTCTTGGAAACCAAGCAGTGGGAACAGCTCAGTTTTCAAATGACGTGAGGCAAGGTGAAGTGGATGTCATTTCTGCACTTTATGTCACGGCATCCTAACAGATCCCCAGTGGTTTGCTACAAACATTAAATTGGTCAGAAGGTTTTTGGTTCTACTGTAGAATCAGAAAGATTTGAAAGAAATTAATTTTTGAATGTCACGCTGACTGGTATTATTACATGTAATAAAATAAACTATTTAATTACATCTGGGATGATGTAGACTATTAAGTAAAAATGTTAACATCTTCCTAGCAATGAGAGCATGAAACTTGTACAAATAAATGTTAGACCTTGATCAGGGAGACTCTTGGCTTTTAAGGTTGTCTATAGATTTATGTGTAAATCACTGAGGATTGTAAGGGGCTGTGAATCATTGCTTTTAAGACACTCTCAGTTGTCAGGTATGGATTTACTCACAAAAGTTTTAACTTCTGACATGTACGTTCAAGAATTGTGTGGATCATTCTTGAAGAAAGTGTATTTTTGCTAGCTAACATTACAAGTGAAAAAGGCACAATTGGGAAGCTGAAACATAGTATTATCATGTGATGATGAATCGAACTCTTGATTTCAGTTTTACAGCTCATGATATTATCTGTTGAAAGCCTCAAAAAATTGAGAGAATTAAATTTTAGCAGACAATATTCATTATTTAGCAATAACATATATAAGATCAATGTCTGTCTGATGTTAAGCCAGTGGTAAATCTGATGTAAATAATCACATTTTTTTCACTACAAATCAAATTATGAACATTTTTAACCAAATAACTGGTATGAATTTCTAATAGAACTAATGTTCTGATAGTACTTGCTATAGGTTTTCAAGAAAAATAAATATCTTCCCCATGGAATAATCCAAAAATATAGAAGGAACCTGATTCTGATCTCAAAATAATTTTAAAATGCCTTGTATACCTAAAAAGCAATAAATCTTATACTCCCCCTGCCCCCCAGTATAATAGAAATTAAAATGAATGCATACTTAGCTTATATAAGTTGGCATGGGTCTATTGATTTTAGTGAAGCAATACAATATTAAATCAGTTGTGGCCTTTAAATACAAGAAAATCTCAACTGTTTCATACAGTTATTGTGCTAGTTTAAAATAAGCAATGAAATTCTTTCCTTAACAGATGGTGATACAATTTATTTTAAATGAGTCCTGATAAATGCCATATCTACAGGAAGATGGAGTTTTGCCCAGATGCATCATTTTAGTTGTCATGTGTGTCACAGAATCGCAGAATATCCTAGGCTGGAGGAGACTCACAAGGATCACTGAGTCCAGCTCCTGGCCCTCCACAGAACACCCCAAGGGTCACACCATGTGCCTGAGAGCATTGCCCAAACACTTCTTGAGCTCTGTCAGGCTTGGTGCTGTGACACTGCCCTGGGGAGCCTGTTCCAGTGCCCAAACACCCTCTGGGTGAAAAACCTTTTTCTAATACCCAACCTAAACCTCCTCTGACACAACCTCAGGCCATTTCCTCGGGTCCTGTCACTGCTCACCAGAGAAAGGAGATCAGTGCTTCCCCCTCTGCTTCCTCTCATGAGAAAGCTTTAGGACCATGATTAGGTTTTCCCTCAGTCTCCTCTTCTCCAGGCTGAACAGACCAAGGGACCTCAGCTGCTCCTCATGTAGTTTCCCTTCAAGGCCCTTCACCATCTCCATGGCCCACCTTTGGATGCTCTCCAAGAGCTTCATATCCTCTTTTTATGGTGGTACATAGTACTATAGGTGAGACCTCTTTTAAAAATTCATAGAATTATAGAACAGTTTGGGTCTGAGGAGACCTTAAAGATCACCCAGGTCCAACCCCCCTGCCTTGGGCAGGGACACGTTCCACTCAACTGCCTTGGTCAGAGCCCCATCCAGCCTGGCCTAGAACACTTCCAGGGATGGGGCAGCCATGGCTTATCTGGGAAACCAGTTCCAGTGCCTCACCGCCGGCATGGTAAAGAATTTCTTCCTGATACCTAATCTAAACCTACTCTCTCATTTTAAAGCCATTCCCCCTTGTAGAAAGTTCCTCTCCAGCCCTCTTGTAGTCCCCCTTTGGGTACTGGAAGGCCTCAATAAGATCACCTTAGACCCTTCTCTTCTCCAGGCTGAACAATCCCACTTCTCTCAGCCTTTCAGTATCTTCAAAAAGTTCTTTAAGTGTTTTTCTGGCTTGACTATCTGGTTATATTATTTTGCGAATTGCAGAGCTGCCTTCAACTGAACACAAGTATTTCCCTGAGCCAATATATTCATGCTGGCAGAAACCTTGCATGAGAAGGAGCCAAAACATAGGAAGGTCCAAGCCTGTTAATTTTTACAGTCATTCATGAAAATTCTGTTTAATAAAGGGACATATAACACATGTAACAGGTAGTTCATCGCCATCTCTTCTTCCCTTTTGTTCTATATTTACAATGCCTTCACCATTGCAGATATAATAGATTTTACTTCATGCACTATGATTTAGCAATAAAATCAAGCCCCAAGTAAACACAGAACAGATTGAAACATTTAAAAATGCTAAACAAACATAATAGATTTGTTGTCATACGCAAAATGGGCAGAATATTGACACAGATTATGAAATGTGGTTGTTTCTTCTGTGAATATACAGATATACCTAAAACATAATAATTTATTGTATAACTAAGAATTGTAAATGAATCTGTGATACAACCTGTACTTTTAGGGGGACAGTGAGCAGAGTGAAATAGCCTTTTTATGGCTTTAGCAGACCCTTGAAAATCTCAACACATGCTGCAGGGGGGCAGTGTGTTTGAGGAGGTAAAGTTTTGAGAAAAACTCAATATTATAAGTGAGATACTGTGTTTGAATAGCTGGAATAAATAGCTTTAATAGGAATAAAATTTTTCCATTGTTGAAGAAGTATGGAAAGTCTTGCTTATACTGTTTGACTAATGAAAGTTTTGGAGGCTGGAAGATTAAAGAGTAACTGGCAAGGTAAAATGTTCTCTGGTATCTGGAGACTCAAGAATGGTATATAAGAAGTTTTGTTTAGGGTATTTGCAATTGATTGCTGATGGTCAGACCTGGGGAAAAATGTATTAAATTAGAGCATTACCAGATTGTTTCTCTGACGTGTTAGTGAGGTAGCTGAAAGAGGTCTGATTTTTGTCTATCTTACTAGCCAAGCCTGAGCATTCGCAGAAAAAGGCTGGGAATACAGGCTGCTGAGCATAGTAAATTACCTAAGGCAGACTGTAATCACTTGGCTAAGAAAAGCTATAGATGAGCTTTATCAGATTTTAGCCATTAGAGATAATTCCATGTCACAAGCTACCATGGAAGAATATTCCTGACCTAGAAATCTATGAAAGAAGATTTAAGTTAAGGCTGTGATACACCTCAGTAGAAAATGAGGACCCAAATTTATGCATTTCAATCACATTTCTTCACTGGTATGAAACCTGGGAAGGCAGAAGTGGCAGTAGAAGCAGAAATAAATGCAGTCCTACTAAGCGTGAAATTATTCAAGGGTGGCAAGTTTGTCAGTTTCACAGCACACCTTCCAGAAGTGTTTACAATGCTAATAGAGTTATATAAAGAGAAACTTGTGATTTTAAAGGCTGCTGAGTCACATTTTGCCCTCAGTGAAGTGGAGCAATCAGTTGCCAGTACAGACCCATTGCACAGTGTAATGTGAAATCACAAATCAGTTGGACACATCCACCAGTGTCCAAGCAGAAAGATTGTGGATCAACACGTGGAACAGCTGTTAGGAAGGGAATGCTCTATGTCTCAGAAAATCTGGCAGTTTTTCCTCCTGGTAAACTTGGTTTTCACAAGTGAGTGTGAGGAGAGTTGCATTAGAATCTATTAGCGTGGGTTTTTAGAAAATCATGGGATGGAATAAAAATAAACCCCTTAACTTCTCCTGCATACTAGCAGTGCTCCAAAGTGACACTGTGATCAAATAAGAGATCCTCTATAAAAAAAGGAAGGCTGAAAGCATGACAACTGAGAGACATATGACATGCCCAGAGTTACTCAGCAAAAACAATTGAAAGTCTTTTTATTTTAGCTTGCTAAATTGACAGAGTTCTGTTCATTCATCAAGAAAAGAAAAGGAATCAACTATCTATTTTTTAAAAATTTGATCTGTTTAGGAAAGATACTGAAATTACTTAAGCACTGGACAGGAAATAAAAGGCTTGATCTATTGGAAATGCTCTGTCTGAAGAAGCTATTCTAGAATACCCCACCCTTTCATAAATTAGTGTTGGAAATAAAAGCACTTTATGATCTCCTTTTTTTGTGAAAAAATAGTGCAACACATTTTCCTGTGGTGTATAGGTACATATATTATGCTATAACTGGGCTTAGAAATTCTTGCTCTGGTCACCATAAAAGTGACCTGGTCTCTTGGAGAGTAGTTGAAATATTTATAAGAAGCAAACCTGAAATTTATAAAAGTTGGAACTTTTGATATTCAAATAAGAATTTAATTATGAAGTATGAAACTAACTCAACAATTAAACCAGGAAGACAAAGCAGAAAACAAAGCACAAAACAGATGTTGAAATAGGAGGATCATGCCTTGTTGTGCAATGACAGGCCAGTTGAAGGCATAAGATCCTCTTCACTACTAATGCCTGGTATCATCATATAATGTGATATGGTAAAATCCAACAGATATGTGTTTTTATTATCTAAGCATTAAACTTTAAAAAGTTAGTAATACTTACTGTTCTATTTTATTGTCACAGAAGGGGTTGGGCTGCTAGGTTTTTTAAAAGATCTGAAATAACAACGCTGACACCTGCCAGTGCAGTCTGGCAAATTTTCTGATGTTATCTAGACTGTTACCAACTGTACCTCAGCAGCATAGACAGCCATCTGAGTTATGCAGTCAAATCTTCTTGTAGTCTTTGATTAGTCTTTGATTTCTGTGTTTTATTTGTGTACTTCCTGTGGGGGCACGGTTGTATTGTGATCATTTAAGCAAAAATAGTGTCTTTGGTGTATGCTGAATATAAATCCAGAAGAAATGTAGGCAGGTGAATGCCTGCATCTTAATTACTTCTTCAGCTAAATGTCTCCATTTCTTTTATCAAGCACAAAGTGCACCAATTTTTAATGCTCTTTTTCATGTGAGAATGTTGATGTGTGAATGATTCAGGATTCCCAAACTGTAGAAACTTGAACAGAAAAAAACCAATCCTATATTTTAGTTACCAATTTTATTTGTGAAATTTTGTAGTAATTGGATAAATTCTATTTCTTTGTACTCTTATATTTTATTGTCTTTCTTCCATTCTTTTACAAGTCAAAATATCTATAGGGTATGTCATCCATGAAAAATAAAAGCTTTAGCTCATTTTTGAGAGCACTTTCACGGGCAAAAAAACACAAACAGGAAAGAATTTTATCTTCAGATAACATTAGAATATAGCAGTAGTGACTCGGCAGAGTTTTTAATTTTAAAAGATCACCTACTTTATGTAAATGGTGATATAAGAGGCAAAACCAGTATGTAGTGAGTCGCCTGCAAAATGAAAAATTGTATTTAAGAAGATATATGAAAGTATACACCAGTTCATCAACGTTTTTTGTTGATCTCGATTCTTCTCAAACCTTTGGATAATATTACAGCATAGAAGCCTGGGAAAATATAAAGTGTCCTCCTAAGTAAATGGAAGAGGCTACACTTTGCAATTCTGGCATGCACACTTCAAAGTCTCTCAAAAATGAAGGAAATTCAGAAAATATAGGAATATTTTCAACAGGTCTCTAGGGAAGCAAGTGCTATTTATTTGGAAAGTGCTTGTAACTAATTGGATTGATAAATAGCCATGGCCAAAAAGTAAACTCTTGAACAGCTTAATGTAGCATTTGTAGAAGACTTGATCGTCTTGGTGTAGTTTCCCTGAATTGAAAGGAGCAGAGCTTGTTAGATACTTTTTAACAAGGCAGTTTTTCATTAATAAGGTCAGTGGGTCAAGTGGAAGTGGATGTTAAAGATGTATGTTGAAATCCAAGGATTTGTTTTCAAGAAACCAGGCTAGAAAAAGTTTAATTCATTTTCATTCATAAAAATGAAATATTTAAACTACCTTTCTAATTGTTTGGTTTTATATTACCTTGTTTTTTCCTTTATTTCTTAGAAAGTGATAATTATAAAAAGCCTTTTAATGGTGATGGTCTGAGTTAGTATATTTCCTTAGATATTCATGAGCTCTGATAACTTTTAGCCATTTACCAGCAAGTGAACATTTTCTCCACACTTTACAGTGTTTCCTTTGTATTCACTACTCTTTTGTTTGTTTGTTTTGTGGGTTTTGTTTGTTTTGTTTTGTTTTGTTTTGTTTTAATTCTATGCTGAGATTCTCAAAATAACCTCTACTGAAGTGTTCCCAGTTCAGGAATTACCATAATGGCCTGCACATGATTCCTTTCTGTGTGATGCATCTCAATAGGGAGCTGTGAACTCTCTCTGCATCATAGGAAGCTCTGTCTGGCACCTTCTTTTTCCTTATTCAGCTTTAACTTTTCCTTATGATATACAGTGGCACATTTTAAGGATTCATTTCCATTGCTGTCAGTGCTTCCAGTTTTATATTCACAGCCAGGTGCAACCCCCACTAAGGTCAATGAAAAATGCCCTTTTAACTCAGTGGTCTTTATATGATATTGCTTATGTCTTGAAATGTAGTTTTGTAAAATAATCTCTAAAATTTCTTTGTTTATAAGTGTTTTCTGTTATCTTTATTCTCTTTAGTAATGGCAGTAAGTGGTAAGTACATTGGTTTTAAGCCAGCAGGAGAGATCTGGATCCTGTACTTTTATATAACCAGAAGTAAAAATCATGTTGGAAGTAATCAAGGAAGAATAAGGAGAGTCCATAGTTCATTCATTAATTTGAACAGATGAAACAGGAACTTTTTGTTGTTTTTAAATATGTGGTTTGAGGTGTGTATTTTAAAAGAAAGAAAGATAGAAAATGGTAGGAAAACTCCCCTTGCTTCCAGGTGTTCATGTATAAGCTTAAGTAGCCATATAAATGCTAAATGATCCTACTGCAGTTTATAGAATTTCTATATTCAGAGTACTGTGAGCAGTAGATAATGCTAATCATATTTCAAAGTAATTATTTGTTATTAAAAATCTATCATTAAGAGCAGAAAGATACTAATACATGAGTGAGTTCAAAAAGAAAACAACTTTTTTCTTTGCTTTATTATTCCTAAGTTTTTCATAGTGCCTTATGTAAGAGAATGAGAGCAGTTTCATACACATATAGATAGATAAATAGATATATTTAAAGGAGCACTATGCAGTGTGAGCTTCATTGGCAATGCAGAGCTGTATGTCCTTACACATCTTATAAAATGCCATCACCTCAACTGAGCTTTGCTCATCTTCTGTGTATTCCTGGAACTTTAGCTACAGCTGTAGCTAGATCAGACTTGAATGGAAGCAGAAGTGAAACTTCTGAGCTCTGTGAGAGACTTCAGGTTTTATCATTCATAATGAGAAGTTGATGGGAACCAGCAGTAGAGCTTTACAAAACAGCAAATGCTTCTGGGACTCAGCAGGTTTTGTGTCTGTGGAAAACACTGTTCCATGGGAACAGTGGTTATCTGAGACTAACTTTCAATCCAGCCTCCTCTCCGAATTAATTACTCCCCAAATTCAGTCATCTGACAGACACGGGAAAGGCAAGACCCTCAAACCTAATGCCAGTGCCTTGTCTTGTTCTTGACATAACTACTTTTCTCACTGTTCACCAGTATGATCATAGACTGAAGCTCTTTTTAGTGGTCATTGTGTTTATTCTTAAATTTATTCAAAATCTCTTTTCATCTCTCAGTATGTTTTCATGGTGGTAAATGTTCTGAGATAATTATTATCTTTTTTGTAATGTTAGTGAACAAAATCACAAAAAAAACCCAAAAAGAGACAGATTTAAGGAAAGCAATCTAGAGGTGGCTTGCACCATCAAAATTGTTTATCTGTTGGATAGGGTAAGGTATTTTTGGGAAATACTAAACTTTCACTTTATTTTGATTATATGACAACTTTGTGTCAATCCACGTTCTCTGAAATTAGGTTTAACGGTCTATAATACTATTCAAATAAGTAATTCAAACTAACCCTACAGTTCATATTCCCATAAATCTGTTAAAAGTTTGGTAAGGAACTAGTTGAAACTACAGGTTTTCCTTGCTTTCTTTTCATCATGGGCAAATGATCTTACCCTTTTGGTCTTAGTTTCTTCATTTTTAAAGTGGGCCAGATATGTGGATGGATTGCTGCTTGTTATTGCTCCTGGAAGATATTTGAATGCCCAACTCATAATCCTAAGCAAAAGTTGTTTCCACTCATGGAAAATTATAAAGGCCTTTCTGTTATGACGAAAAAGACAATAAAGCAACTATTCTAGTTAGAAGCTGCAAACAATCAGGGAAATATTTGCCTGCAAACATTTGAAACTCCAGCTTTGACCTGATGAAAAAAAGCAAATTTTCCTTTGTACTTCTTCTAAAGGATTGTTGTTTTTATTTTGCAGAAGCTGTGTCTCAAGCTAGAGGCCAGAAAACTTATTTATTTCTCTATCACTTTTGTTCTGAAACCATAAATATGTTGAAAAGAGCATAAAAGCTTTTGCTAATACTTTTCAGATGCTCACAGAACAAAATTAGCCTTTGACATTTTACTTAGGCTAAGAAATGAAAGGCGTTTAATCTTTGTTGTTTAGAGTGCAGATGGTTGAAAAATTGTATTAATAACAAAAAAAAGTATTTTACTGTTTGTACTGCTGCCAGTGTGGATATGACAAATAAAACTTAGAGAATTCAGATTTAGAGAAACAATATGTGACTTCAAGTATTAGGTAATCCATGGCTGAATACACAGAGTGGTTTTAGAAGACCATGAAATTTAGTGTACTCGCTCAAGCCATAAATCCTATTGTCTTCCAAATGCCTAATGTGTCTACATTTAACATTTTAAATGAAAAAACACTCTCATAAAGCAAAAAGGCCACTTTCAAAAGATACAGATGGTGGTGAAAATGTCCCCTCATCCTTCTCTCCTCTTCAGTTTTGACCATTTCATTCCTTAAAGACAATACCAGATTTTTGTTTGTTGTTTTTTTTTCTATCTCTCCTTTTATAAACAATAATAAATTTGTAGTAAGGCTGGAATTACTCCAGTTATTCTGCCTCCTCCAATGATTGCAGTTTCTCTGGATGCACATCAGTGCAAGCATAGTTAGAATGAAGGCCATCAAACTTTTTTTCTCTTGCTCTGGGGTATATTCCTGGACTTTTTGATGCTTTTTAAAATCACAGGCATTATGTATGAACTGCAGAACTCAAACCTTCAAACACGTGAGTCTCCATTAGCTCAGCTAAAAGGAGAGTTGCCTTTTGAAAGCAGGGAGTTATTTTGCAATGTGGTGGCAGGTGAATGACACACAACAGCACCATTCCCATGGATCAGATGAGAAACACCTACGTGGTGTCCTGAAATGGTGTAAGTTCACATAGCTGCATCCACTGCAGAGTTGCTGACCTGACTAATACTGGACCTTCCATGGATGTCCAGTGGAACATTGATGGTTAGTGGCCAATAGTGTAGAATGGGATGCATAGGGAGACATATCATGATATAGATACAGAGGATGTCAGAGGTAAATGTAGTAAACAGATCAGTTTTTTAAAAATGTAATTTTCAAAGTAGAACTTTGGGACTTGTACTAAAATTAATGGTATGTGAGATAACTCTACAATAAAAGAGAAAAAGCAAAAAGCAGAATCACTGAGAAGAATAAGAGAAGGATGGCAACTATTAAGCTTGATTCTGCTAAGGGACTGAAAGATTTATTTGTCTTGTTACTGATAGAAAACACAGAAGATAAAATCTCAGAGACAGGTATATTTTCCTGAGGGAAAGAAAAATGTTAAAGACCTTGCTGTTATGCTGGAAAAGACAATAAAGAAGCTACTCCAGTGAAAATCTGCAAAGTGTTAGGCCCAGGTGAACTTGATTGCTGAGCGCTGAAGAAAATAGCAAGAAAAATATTTAAAATTACAAGTGCATATTTTTGATTCTTAAACTCAGAACTTATGGAGGTCATCAACTTTACTTTTCAACATTAGCCAGGATAGCATCAATAAAATGGATATCAAAGGAAATAGGTAATGACAGTTTAAATAGCAGCATATTAAAAAATTTCACCGGTAACAACAGCTGGCTAACTTGCTTCTCCATCGATTCCCAAAGTATAATATCCACTTATGGTGGCTGAGAAGATGAGATCTGTCACTCTTCTTGTCCTACACTATTTTTGCAGTGTAATGCATGCCTGTCAGTACAGATTCAGTACACCACAAAAGTTATTAAACTGTCAGCAGTAGTCTGGTACCTATTTAAAGTAATATAAAACTTCAAAATCTAAACACCCTAGGTGTGTAACTATTTTCACACATCATTTAACGAAGTGCTGATCTACACATTTGTGCAAACCTGCTGCAGAAATTGAACTGCAACCTAAGTATTGAGAACAGTAGGAAATCTTGTTCTCGAGATACAGCATTTAGACCTAACTTGGGCTAAATATGTAAAGCTTTGACTGTAGATGATGAATTCCTTTCGTCTGAACTTATAATTAGAAGTAGAATTATTGGTTCAAAGCCTGTAAAAATGCCACAAGACACCAATGTTGCCAGCACTAAATACATGGATAAGAGCTTTCAATATTCACATCTTTATTTGGGAAACAAATAGATTTTGGTATATGATATATATGAATTCTTGTAGCTGCCATGCACAGAAACTGAGTCTTCTTGAAGTACAATCTGCAGGAAAAGTATGAGCCCGTCAATGTGAAATTTGGATTGTGCAAGCAATAATATTTCTGGCAACATTTGCTAATTCTATCACTTGTACCATGAACATTAACACAGTTGGTTTGCCTGCTTGGTAAGCTTCTGTTTTTCCATGGAAAGCTAGGAAACAGCTTTTACAGGATAATGTAAAGAACTGAAATATGGATGTGAAAGCTAAATGGGTGGTTCAGTCACACCTGTAATTTTAATGAAAACACTTGTATTTTAGAAAATCTATAGAAATCTGCAGACAAAGTAAAATCCATACTGTGCCACTTATGTGTTGTTAAATTATTTTAATGGTCCTGAATCAACCAAAAATTACAGTATAATTACTTTATGCAAAGATAGTTATCCTTACTGCATGCAATATAGCGATTATTGTCTGACCAGGATTCAGTGTACTTTAAAATAGCTAAACAATCTTTTCCAGCTAGTTAGGCTGCCTGTGTTACTAACTTTGCTAGAGAGATTTCTCGGAATGTTTTTACATGTAGTAAAAACATGGCCTGAACTTTTGGGAGTGATTGTGTCCAATCTAACACACCTGTAGTCAGTTCACCTCATCCAGAAGCTACACACCCATCCAGCCACTCGCTCTCTTTCCACCAGCAGGAAAGGGGCAGAATAGGAAAAGCAAAAGATGAAAGGTGAAAGCTTGTGGGTCAAGAGAAGCGCAGTTTAATAAGTGAGGAAAAGATGGGAAAAAAACAAGTGATGGAGAGGCAGCCACTTTCTCATTAAGGAGACTGATGCCCAGCCAGGCTCCAAAGAATGGCTACATTTGAAGACAAAACCTCCCAGTTTATTGCTGAGTTTGGTCTTATGGGGCACAGAGCACCATTTTGGCCAGCTCAGGTCAGCTGTCTGGTCCCAACTTTTTGTCCACTACCAGCCTTCTTATTGGGTGGCAGATTAAGGATGAGAGAAAGATTTGGTGCTGTTTTAGTCACAAATTGAAACCACAGCACCATATGGGCTGCTACAAAGAAAGTTAACATCATCTCAGCCAGACCCAATACACAACTGTGGTTATTCTTTGGTAGGTCACCTACATATTTATTTTTGCAGGTATTCAATGCAGTTGCATGACCGAAAATATGTACTTTGCTACAAACTGAAATCTCTCAATGCAGATTAAAATACTTCTGAAATAAATCGCAAAATATACTCTCTCTCTATTGCTACTTTGTTCTTAGCTTCTTTAGCAGGTGCATGACCATCCTGCATAAGTATTTGAAACATTCCTTGTGAAAATGGTCTATTCTTTACATTTCAGCTCGTTCAGGGCCTTGATGCCCATGCAGTACAGGAGCGAGCATGGTGGGCTGAACTGCACCTTGATATTTAACAGAATACTGGCCAGAAGCGATCTAACCTCTGCTGGAGGTTTCCTTTAAGAGTGTTCCTAAAGGCATATGATGTTTTCAGAGACTGCAAGAGGGGGTTTTTAGTGCCAAATTTTAAATTTGCAATAAAAAAGAGCCAAGTCTAGCTTGCCAGCCTAACTTCAGTTCCTGGAAGACTTTGGAACAAATAATCAAGAAAATTACTTCTTAGCAGTAGCAAGGCAAGAAAGAGATGAGTATCAGTAGGTCAGCAACAAATTACATTAAAACAATTCCTCAACAATTGTTAGAGATTGTCAGGAAGCAGCAGATGTCATCTAATCCTAAACAAATCTTTAGGCACTGTCTAGCATGATATTCTCTTAAGCAAGCTAGGGAATCTTGGGCTAGATTAAGTTTCTAAATTAGTAGTAAATTGCATGCAAAGTTGTCTGGATAACTGTGCGAGTTGCCAGTAATTGCCTGTCAAAGTGAAAGGACAAACCAACCACAAGGCGTTCCTCCTGGAATCAATTCCCTGCTATTTTCCTTTAATCAGCCTGGATGGTAGAGCACAGACCAAGTTTATTAAATCTGTGATAATGCAGATCTGGGGAAGAGAAACCACATACTCAAGATCAAGCTTTGAATTCAAAATCAGCTTTGACAAATTAGAGAAAAGGACCAAAAGATATGTTAAAACTCTGTGGAAGCAAGTGGAAGGTGCTAGGCGTAGGAAGAAATTATGGACAGCAAAAATATGGTGTGGAAAAAACTTGGTGAAATACTGTTTCTTTGGAAAAGAATCTGTGAGTCTGCATGTATCACATTCTGTACAGGGGTTAGCAAAGCCATGAAGTTGTAAAAAAATCTAGGGAACATTTTATCTCTTGTAAATGGAAATACAGCTTGTAAGACATGGTGAAGTAATTATCCAATTCTGCTCAGGGCAGTACTCAAGGCTGGAATGCTGCATTCAATTTTAACCACTGCATGTCAGCAACAAAGCCAGACCTATGAATTAAAAACCTGAATAGTTTGGGTTATGTACCTTACAGAAGAAGTGTCTAAGGGAGGTTGTGATGGCAAAGATCAGGTTGTGAAAGATGGTGTAAAAAGGAAATAAATAATCTGGTTTTTTTTTCAATGATGGATAGAAGAAGAAATAATGGGGTTAAATTGCAGCAATTAAGTGTAAGTTTAAACACTAGGAAGATCTTTTTTAATGATGCAAATAGTGAAACACTGAAATAGATGTAATGGGACTGGGGACATTATGGACAAGATAATAATAAGAACACATTACATAAATATTATAAGGACCATCATAGATAGAGTTTCTCCTACTTTAAGACAGAAAAACATGTTGGATGGTTCTGGTTTTTATCACAGTTAATTACATTGATACATCACTGGTAAAATATTATGCTTAACAGCTGGTGGCCACAGAATTAAATATTCCAATACACTAAAGGCCAAAGACAAAAAGTGCTAGTAGCTGTAATAATTCAGTATGTGATTATTTGATTTTAATATGAAATATTTTTGCCTTTAGGTTAGAAATAATGATTTTTTTTCCCCCTTCCTTACTCCCAGTAGTCAGGTCGTAGAAAAATCCTACTTGTTTCTACATTGACTAACCTCAGAGGGTGAGGGCTTCAGCAGGACTTTGTTACTGGAAGAAAGGAAGGCACAAGACAAAGGATGGTGGTGGTAGAAAAAGTGGAGCCATGGCAATGTTTTTCTAGAATTATTAGAAAATAGGAAAATAATCCAGCAAAACAAACATTATTTCAGTTTGCTTGGTTTGGAATTTACAGGGTCATGAGTAGCCCGAGAAATGACAGAATTAAGTCTGGAACAACATAAACCTTTGTTGAAACTTTGCTGCTTCTCGTGTCTGTGCATTTTAGATCCTGTAGTGTAGAGGCAGATGAGGAAGTCCAAGGCAATTGTTTGTATTTACCTCTTTCCTGAAGTGGCTTGATGTTTTGGCACGTAATGTTATTGCAATGAATAATATGTGGTGCTTTTGTTGTTCTGGTTGCTTTTTAAAGACCCTGTAGTTTGGACCCAACTGAACTGAATATTTCTCTTCCTTATTTCTCTCCTGAGAAAGTTTTTCTGCATATATAACAACATTTCTTCTCTATTACGCTTGATAAGAAGAGAGTTTTTAACTTTCCTCTTGGTGGAAAAAAAAAGTAAGTCTTCTTTATTTTCTTCTGTTTGACATTTTGTTCTTCATATTAAATCTACAATTCTTTCTACAGGAGACATAGAGCTAAAGGGAAAAGGGAAAGTCTGCAAGAAATTAAATTTGCACTTGGGAGGCATTTCCTAAAAATAAGTACATGTATCTGGGGTGCAGAAGATTCTGATCTGTTTCTTACCCACTTACTGATAGTAGGAGAACTGGTTTTTGTTATGATAAGAGTTGCAAAAATAGTAGTTCAAATAGTACTACTGCTAAAAACAAAAGGTAGTCTAAATGGAGGAACAACCAGGATCCTTAGAATAAACAAACATTTAGAGCGTGGTGCTAATAAGGTCAAGGTTCAATTCCCATATGGGCCATTCATTTAATGATCTTTTTGAGTCACTTCCAGCTCAGAATATTCTGCGATTCTGTGATTTTAGACAATAAACAGCTTCCATGGGAACTTTCCCTCCTTATTCTCCTCGCTGAATAAAATAAGGAGGTCACAAATTCTCATCACATTCTGCACAGCATATTTTCACCTACTTAACCAAACAGAGTTTTAGAATTAAATCCACTGCGTAAAAGATAGCAACGATTTTCACAGATATTGTGGTCTAAAGAAGCAGCAATAAACACAATTTAAACAATTCTCCTGTTTCAATAAAACACTGTGTGTCTTGTGTGATTCCTACCTGATCTGTCCTAGAATTTTGTCTGGGCATCACCTACCTGTGTTATATATCTAAGCCTAGCCTCCTCTATCATGGTTTTTATTCTTCATTTTTCCTGAATCGAATTGAAATTCCCCTATTGTGTTTTCTCCTGCTCAGCTACAAGCAGAAGAAGCCCTAGATGCACAAATTCACCTCAATTGAATGCCTCTCACACAAGTCTCAAGCACCACTTCTGCTTGCACAGAAATATTAAATATCAAATTTTCTGTCTGCTGCATGGAGACATTTATAAGCATAAACTGCTGAGGTCCTTTCATGAAACACTGTGGAACCATGAAGATGTTTTATAGCTTAACCAAGTGTGAATACTTCATCAGTAAAGAGATTTCTCCCTTCAAAGTTGTGATCTCAGTGCTCAAAGCCCAAGTGCATAGAATCACCTGAGAATGGAAAGACATTTTTAGGGATCAAGCTTCAAAAATCAAAAAAAAAAAAAAAAAAAAAAAAAAAAAAAAAAAAAAAAAAACAAAANNNAAAAAAAAAAAAAAAAAAAAAAAGAAAAAAAGTAGTAGTAGAATGAATGAAAATTAGCCCTAAGAAGAACCAATTTAGGAGGGTATTTTTCCCCCAAAGCAAAGTAATAAATACAGTTTTAGAACAAGATTAAATGCTTTGGTTTAACTCCACACTGGACTCACGGTGTCTGTAGCTGCCTGTAGAGACCAAGATCCATTTTTTCTCTTGATGTTTGTTTACTAGTAGTCTTGTGAACTGTCATTTCCATCTTTTTCATAACATAAGAGCTATGTGATTATTTTCTTTGAGGAGTGATGCTCATGTCCTAAGGGATGAAAATGCTTTCTCACAATCTGATTTTTCAAGGTACTGTGTAACTCCGACATGGGGTTTTTTTTGAGGACTGTATGGTGTGGTTTTTTTCCCATACATATGAAGAATGAATGTGCTAGAGTTCCAGAGTCTACTAAAGTATATTTTGGATCTCTGTAGCACAATAAATGATATTGCATATTATATATAAGTTGATATTCACATCATCTCTTCTAGAGAGGGTCCTGGTCAGCAAGTAATGTGTCCTGTTTTTACCTAGCAGTTCACCCATTTCTGTTGTTCAGTTCCTTTACAAATATTTTGCCTTCCATTCAAGTCACCCTTATATTAGCCCTGTAATGTTTTGTTCGCAAACCGATATACAACAGTGACTGGATTTGTTGATACTGCACTAGAAATCAAATTTGGTCATATGAATTTGCAAATTTCTTAGTGAAAAACTGTGTACTTGCCTAAGCTGCTGGTCTTACATCAGCCTTGATTTGCATGAACAACATCTGTCCAGTGGGAGATGCTGGTAGAGACTGAGGACAGTGGTACACACTTATTGCTTTGCTTGCCGTGGTGGAGAAGGCTGCCAGAAAATCTATTGCCCAGGAATTCTTTTGTTAGAGGTATTGCTACTGAGACTCCCTATAACTTAAGACTCTTCAGCCAAATGCTTTCTGAACAATTGCATACGGGGTGCTATTTCACACTGATGAATGAGTGTAATTTTTTTTTTTTTATCCCTGGATATCAAGCTCAACTAGTCTTAGTCTAACCCTGACTGGTAGACTGACCTCCAGCTTCCTCTTAAAGCTATCAATAATTCCCCATGCATTACACTAGAAGCACAATGGGCAAAGACTTCAAATGGTACAGAGAATCACAATCATGTTCATAGTTTGCCCTGAATATATTTAAACTATTCTTTGAATGTGAAAAAGGGTAATTATCTTTATATTTTTTTTCCTAGCTAAGCCTGGAATTTTGTGCTACCCAAGTACAAAACAACCAACCTTTATATAGTTTCTTTCACATGACCTTGAGACTTGCTTAGAGAGATATACAGAAACAGATCTGAAATGTCAGTACTGTTTGCTTTAAATGGCCCCAATAAATATATTTGTTAAAGAAAAATCGATACAGAACCAAAAAATAATCAGTGCTCATGAAGAGGAAAAAGAAAGTAGGTGGCTCCAATGCTTTATAATTGTTCAGAAAATATTTGTGTGAGGAATGACTCCTGGAAAACCTCCCAAGGACAGTGAGATTCCTGGCATTGTGCTGAGTAAGTTACACTAACTCTTACACACTTAGTTTTCCCCAAAGAAATTGCTATTCTTTTCCTTATTTCCCCCTTTTTTGTTTTTAATTCTTCTTCTCCTAGTGTTGTTGTCATTGCTGTTCTTCTTTAACATGCATGTCATCCTTCTATTTGCTGAGAAAACTACCAAATTCCAGGAGGGAATACCCAATTTACATAAGCAAGTGAGGTCACTTTTATATGCAAACGATACCAAAGGAGTGTCACTGCTGCACAATGACTAAACTCTCTGTGCCAACTTCAGCCGTTTTCAGCCCAGTCCTGTAATCCCATTGCAATATTCCTGTTGACCTGAAATTTCCAGTGGGACATTTATCTCACCTCAGAGAAGCTTGGCTGCTGTTAGTGCTACAGAGTGAACTTCAGTTTTGCTTTGTACCACTGTTTCTTCCAGCACGTGTGAAACACTACTCTTCAGTCCTGGAGAAACTGGGACTTAGAAGACACATGTTGTTCCTATACAAATCAAATCTGTACTCCAGTCTTCACTGGATTTGGCTTACATTATTTACTGTTTGCTACTATAGCTATTTTTTTACAATAGCTTGACAAATAAATAAATAACCAACACTTGTATGAGATCTTTTATTTCTAAATGCCTTTGTCCTCTTCTTAAACTCCAAAGCGTATGTAGTTGAGTAGAGTTGTAGATGCAACTCTAAGAGAAGAATTCCACTTTAAATGAGTTTAGGGGGGTTTCAACCAGAGATTTGAACTTGTGTTATAAGGGACTCAAACCAGTCTGCATAAATTTGAAGTAGCTCTCTTGTCTCAGTGGAGATTTACATAACCATATCTTCCGTCAGAATCTGCACTTTCCCATTGCATACTCACTCAAATCAATTTAGATGAAAAATTTATTTGACCTATTTTTACTGTCTCAAATCACATCTAAATATGTGTCTAAATATGTGTGTTTGTAGGCATCCACAAATCAAACATATGGTTTCCCTGTGATAGTATCAACATCTTCTGTGTTGCTTTTGTTTTATCTTCTAAAATACCAGTTTGCACAAACAGCCTTGACCTAATTTATACTGTGCAGCTTGGTGAAGCAACTGCACACTAGAGATGGCACTAAGCTCATTTTAACTACAACATAAACCCAGATCTTGAAAGCTTTGTGGTAAGTTCCATTGCACTAAAAGCTATTGATTAGAAATGCTTCCCTGGCAGAGAGAGGGGACTGGTGAACTCATTTTGTTCCAGTGATTCACCGTGAGATCTCAATGGGAGTTGCAGATGACAAGTAGCAGCGTGGCAGGTAAACTATGAGAGCCACGGAGCAATCCACGTCTTAGCCCAGCTTTATAAATTAATGAAAATATTTCTGTCCACCTGAATGGATTCTAAAGAGGATCCCGTTGTATGTGATAAGAACTATTCCTGCCCAGTTTTTATATTCCACTTATTTTTTACTAGTACTTTACATACTTTGAGTATTTCAGTTTTACACTTCTCATCAGACTACTTGTTGCTGAGGACAGGGAAAGCACGTAATGTAGGACCTTATATAAATGACATGTCCTATTTAAGCCATTTGATTGTAGTGTTTGTTAGGATACATCTTTTACATGTCTTTAAAATCCATACCGATGTCATTTGATGCAGGATGTAAGAGAGTAGTAACAGAAGTGTTGCTTAAGGGTTGTGCCAATGCCCTAACCAGAAGGTTGTGTATTTTAAGAATTTGGCCCACTACAGAAAACAGTGGGAACTCACTATAAATGCAGACTGGATAAAATGTTATAGTTGCCAGTATTGAATGTTGAAGCATATTTAAAGTGATAAAAGACAAGCACTTGAGACCTTTTTATTCTAAAGCACTTTTGGAGACAAATGGGGTGTTGGGGAGGGCGAGTTCATTTGTTTTACAGGAAGTAAAATGAGGTGGCTGCTCTCCGTGTATTATAAGCATGTTTTGGGAAATTTTCTTTGATTTTTTTTCTTCTTCTCTAAGACACAAATTATGTACAAGCATTAGATGTTCTTCATAATAGACACTTTTGGAATAAGTATGCATTTCATAAAGCAAGAAGGCACTTGCTGTAAGCTGCAAAAAGCAGAATAAGAAAATGAATCAAACACTTTTTAACCTGCGATATAAAGAGGCTTTACAATTGAAAATAATTGAAATTATGTTGTTAGTGGCTTTTGTACAGTTTTTATAGTTCTATTTTGGAACAAGCTATAATTATAGAATCACAGTTCTTTGAACTATTTTCTTTCAAGAAAAGAACATACAAAAAAATCAAAATCCTATTAATTGATACTCCTTTGTCAAATTCAGCACCTTCATATGCATTAGTTTTTGTTTTGTTGAATTGTAAGGAGACTTTTCCTGCAGTTCAGTGTGATCTATTTCTGTTCCGTGGCTTGATGTGACATTCTGGAGTTTTGTGTTAGTGAAGTAAAATCTTTTTCCCATGTTCAGTGTGAAGATTGTTTCTGTTTTGGTATGACTAGTTGGAGCAAAGCACATCAGTTATTGTTCACTCTGTTGTCTGCATTCATTGCATTTTTACACCCTTTACATTGCATAAGGCATTCTTATTACATGAATGACTGTTCATATTCTGATGTTGTCTATGTATTCAGAATATACTCAAAAAATTCTACCTTCTTCAAATATGAGTTTCTCTCATTGTATACAGAAAGAATCTTTGTTCTGAAAATGTGATTTAAAAAAACATGCAAGAAATGTTTGTGCTTTGTTTGGGAGGTTTGTTAACTTGATTAAGTACATAAGTTATATGATACAGGATCCTTGCTTTCATCATTATAATTCTGTGAATTGCCTAATGGCATAAATACTCTGCCGGAAAGAAATTTTAATTATGGTGTAGATGTAGGAGTTTTTCCACTTTGGGAACCTCAGAATTATTCCTCCTCTTCATGAATTAAAACTAGGAAGCAGATGATTTGTGTGTTCCTTTCAATAATGAGCTAACAATCAAACAAGATTTCTGTTATTTGCCAGCATTTACCTTACAGAGAAGGACTTCTACTGTTGCGAAGTTTGCTTAATCGACTTATTATTCATATTTTGCTTTAAAGGCATAAGAAATGCCATTTTATATCATTCTTAAGAAGCAAGCTCAAAAGAATGCAATCTAAGAAATACATTTTAATAGATATATTTATTCATATTACTCAACCAGTAATATTTGTGTCTCCCCTGTAGCTCTACATTTAGATGTTCTCATTAATTTCTTTCTGAACTCCAATTTGACTCAGTCCCATGAAAGGTCATCACAGTGTTCTCTACTGTCCCCTTCATCTGTACTGCAGGGCAACACCGAGACAACTGTTTGTGAGGAAAAGTTTTTGTGAGAAGGTATTAGAATTTGTTCTGATAAAGTTTTATACCAGAAGTGGTTCTTCACTAAAGAATCCTGTATTTCTCTTTCTTGATGCCTTCTTTGTTGTCCTACCAATTTTCCAGCTGTGAGGGAGCTAAAAATGGAACAGATGCTTTCCCACATTTTCATTGGCAGCATGCTACTGTGCTGATGTGTTATGATACATGAATTACATTACAGCATGGCTAAACAAAAAATAACTTCATGTGGCCCATACTGAAGGGAATGTCGGCTTAGGAAAAAACAAGAAGTGATAGAAGGATCAACATCAGGATGTATATCCAAGCAATTTCTTTCAGAAAGGCACAAAGGTAATAAGGAAGACTTCAAGAGCTGTCAAAAATTTTGTGATAGTAGGTGTCTGCTATAGTCCCCTTGACCAGGAAGAACAAGCAGATGAGGCCTATGGATAGATAGGAGGAGCTTCACACCCATGGGATCCTCACAGGGAACATCAGTCACGATGATGTCTGCTGGAGGAACAGCGTGGCAGGATATAAGCAGTCAGGTAGGCTCCTGGAGTGTATTGATGATAACTTCCACCTCCACATAAGAGCAGAGACAATGAGGAGAGGTAGTCTCCTGGATCACAAACACAGAAAAGGAGGGGCTCCTTTGGAATGTGAAGATCAGGGCAACCTTGTTTGCAGTGACCATGATAGAGTTCAGGACTCTGAAGACACAGAGGAGAATGAGAAGAAAGCTCATTACAGTTGCCTTCAGAAGAGCTGACCTTGGCCTCTTCAAAGATCTGCTCAGAAGAGTCCCATGGGATCAGGCCCTGGAGAAAAAAAAGTCCAAGAAAGCAGGCTAATATTTATGGATCACCTCCACAAAATAATAATAAAAAAAGCCTACAAAGGGTAAGAGCAAGGACAGGTAGGGCTGTGAGAAGAATTTGTCTGAGCATTCAATAGTGAAGTGAGGAAAGCCAAAGCCCAAATGGAATTTCATCTGTTCAGAAATGTCAAAGAAAACAAGGGCTATTATAAGTACATTACTGACAAAAAGACCAGGGAAAATGTGAACCACTGGCCACAAGACAGGGGACATGGTGACACAGGACACAAAAAAGAGTGACATCTTGAATGCCTTTTTTTGCTTCAGCCTTTAGTAGCAGAATCAGCCTTCAGGAATCCCAGGTCCCTGAGAAAAAGGGAAAAGGGTGGACCAAGGTAGATGTACCCTTGGTGGAAAGGATCAGGTCAGAGAATACTTATGCAAACTGCCCATACATAAGTCCATGGCATCTGATGGGATACAACCATGCTGAGGAAACTGTGAACTGTCATTGTGAGGCCACTCGAGATAATCTTTGATCAATCGTGGCAGCTGGAAGAAGTTCCAAAGTGGGAAAAGCTCAAATGTCATTTCCATCTTCATGAAGTGTAAGAAGAAGGACCAGGGAACTAGAGTCTGACCAGACTCAGTGTTCTCTGGGAACAAGATGGAACAGCTAGTCCTGGAAACCATTAAGGATGAGAAAATCATCTGGAGTTGTCAACATGGCTTCACCAAGGGTAGGTCATGCTTGACCAACTTCACAAACTTCAGCGATGAGTTGACTGACGTGGTAGATGGGAGCAGAACACTGAATGTTGTCTACCTGGACTTCAGTAAAGTCTTTGACACTGTCTGCCATAAGGTTCCCATAGGGACAGCACAGCTTACCCAGAGAGATGGTGGAGTTTCCAAAACAATATATTCCAGAGCCACCTGAGCACGACCCTGGTCACCCAGCTCTAGGTGACCCTGCATGACCAGGGGTGTTGGACCACATGATCTCCAGAGGCCTTTTCTACCTTAATTAATCATTGTGTGGTTCTGTGCCACTGATTAACTCTTAGGAAGAGAAGAACTAGCTGTCTTAGGTTAATTTCTATTAACCCCAAATATGGGACTATTTTGAAATATTTACTACTATCTACTACCACTAGAAATTTTATTTGTACAGTTTTGAGATGGGAACAGTCATAGATGATAAATCTGTGTAGCTCAACCTAACACCATGTGTTTGCAAAAGCATGGCAGGTAAAATTTCTCCTTCTCAGAGCTACCTTTTTCACCTATACTAAACTAATGCCTGCACGTTTGTTACGTCACGTAGGAGTGTTATAAAAGTTACAGTATATATCCTCATGCCAAGAAAAGAACAGTTTAACCAATTCATATAAAAGTGATTAACAAAAATTAAGAACAGCTCTAAAGCACCTCACTGATTGCAGTGTGTGCAATCTCTGTAGTACTCCGGACACACGGAAGCTCAATCCAGACATTTACATGGCTAAAAACAAAAAGAAAAAAGAAATTATTTTGCAGCTTCTGTAAAACCTATGGAAAGAAGGGATGTATGTTTTTATTTTAGCTAAGCATAACCAGATTTTAAGTGAAGAAATGTTGATTTTTTTTAAATGGTAAAATTTCTTGTAATTAGATTAATTGTCATTATCTATAACAACTAATTAATCAGAGTAACATTCAGCATTAGCTTTGAAATGATTGTAGACTAATAAAGGAGAAAATTAAGGTCATTTAAAAAAAATAAAGATATCTATTTTGTTCACTTGCAGTCACAGATAGCTATGATTAAATTTTAATTTGATGTCAAATTAAGGACTTGGTTACAGTATGCTGACTTCCAGAGTACAGCTCTACTCACTTCTGAGGAAATTCCCATTTAAATGAGGCGAAGGTTTGTTCTACACCATTCTAATATCTTCCAAAGGCAGCTTCAGCTCAGTTCACATCCACAAAATGAATCTCAGTAGTAGCCAAGAAAATTTCATGGTGGCTAGCTAAAGAAGTATACAACAAAATGATTTAGAATATTGGTACTCTATTTTTAATTGTGTACAGTGTGTCTTCTACATTTTTAGCTGCTAACTCTCAAGAACACTTTATACCAAATTGTCTTCAGCCGCCTGTGTCAAAGTCATGGCATCAGGATAGCACATAAACATTCCTCTCTTTTTTTTATAAAGATAGTGTGTGAATACAAAAATATGGCTGGCTTTGCATGCGGTCCTGTTAATTTTGGTGTTGTACCAGTCTGGGAAGGCACAAATATCCAGCTACAAAGTCAGGGCCTGAGAGAATATCTCAGATAGGCAAGTCATATGTCTTCACTCTTTAGAAAGTGCTATAAAGGGGAATGCTATATTTGCACAATTGGGACTGTGTAAGTGTAGATAGCTGAGAGTACACCGTACAATAAAAAAAACAGTAGAAAAGTTTCAGGAAGCATTGTGTACAAATAATATCCCTCTCATGGACAAAACCCACGACCTCTCCTCCTTTGAGTGTCCTGCTCATGTTATCCACTGGATCATCGCCTCCGTAAAGCTGCCATCCAGCTGGAAAATTACTTCTGCCATTCAATCACTGCACAGCATTTTTGCTCACTGTCAGCTCAGCTAATCCTATTCTATTAATGGGTCCAAGAGACCAGTTTTGCTGAAAGGATGATTGGAGACGGATTTGATTTCTTCTGATAGTAACTAGGGCTTGATTTTGCAGCCTCTTGGATAGCCATAATTGACTACACAAAGCACAGTGCAACAAGGAAATTTTGGGCATGTTTCTACTCTCAGAACATATATCTCACTACATACATCAAAACAAGCACGAGTAACCCTGAAAAATCTTTATTCCTTATTTCACAGCTGTATATTAAAGAAGGTGTTGAAATAATTTCCATTATGAATTTCTCAAATTAATTTCAAAACAGGTATTCTTAAAATAGAAATACCTGTGTCACCCCACATCGCTTTCACAGAACATAATCTGTACTTGACATTGCTCTCTGCCAGCCAGAAGAGTTAATTCTGTGGGAAAGGTTTTGATAGGAATGGCCTGGAAATATATTTTCATGCCATGTACCCAGCAGAGTGAAACTGAGGAAAATCCAAAGGAATAAAAATAATGCCAGGAAGAAAAGAGGAGTTGTAAAGTGAACCATATACAGTCAGTTTGCAGTTCTAGTCAGTCTATTCATTCTCCGTGATAGGAAATAAGACCTCTAGTGATTACAGGGAAGAGGTCCTCATTCACAAAACAAGCTAAAGTGTGTAAATCCCAGAGATTTTCAGTGGAAATTGAATTTTACAAATCCAGAGAGATAGTCCCGAGGATAAATGGGAAAGGAGCAGCAGTGCTTAAAGAATATCTGGTTACTGAGTAAAATACATAGATTTACATCGTCTTTCATTTCCTACTTACGCATGGAAATTAAACCACTGAGGAGGGAACGTGGTTATTTGATTCACCCTCACATATGCAAATTATTTATTTCTCTTTTCATTACCTCTATTCATGATACTATATTCAATTATTAAAAAAAACCTGGTACCTGGTTGCAGTTGCTACAGCCATGACAGATATCCAAGAATGCTTGTCCCACTGACTGATGAAAATTTCTTTGAAGAATTAATGTATTGTAGGCAGGTCATAAGTATAGTAAATATGAGAGTAGCAAGACCCATTTTGGAAAAAAAAAAATTAATGAGGTGGGAAAATATGGCCAAAGTAAAATTTCTTGGGATTTTAATACAATTAGAAAGCAGTAATTTTTATATATGATCTCTCCCCTGAGACTCCCAAAGTCTGTATGGTAAAAACTACTAACAGAAGAGAATAAGTAACTTTCCAAAATTGTCAGTTCCAGGAAGCATTTGAAAAAAGGAGATGAATGTGTCAAAGATGTGCTTATTTGTCAATGCCTGTGGCCCCAAGGACGCAAAACCCCATTCAGATGCGCAATACCTAAAAATATGTAAGAATAAAATCATCATTGATTAATAGCATTAAACTGAAGCAATGTTGAATGTGTTCATGTTTGATAGTGATAATAAGTGTTATAAAAGTCATAAAACTGCACAGGAAGGAAATATAGCAAAAAAATGTTGCCTCAGAAAGAGCAGTGATTTATTTATGTCTTGATTTTGATTCTGTTTCTAATCTGTTTCTCAGATAACTGGAAAAGGTATTAAAAAATATAACAGGTGTAGAAGTAAATTGTGGCTGGGGGTATTGTCATGTTATGAACCATAGGGAAAATAGGAATTTGTCTGAAGGGTTTTTTTTTCATCCATTATATTTGAATTCTTGCAAAATATTTCTCAGTGAAATCTTTCTGTAAATGGTGCAGAGATTGGTTCTGAGAAAACAATTTATTTGAACACTTTCATGTTTAACAGGGTTTCAAAGTATTTGCTGCTGTTTATGCTTGGTTTCTATTCTCATTTAACTAGAGAAAATTCATAGATTCATAGGAGTTCTGGCCAGAGTGTACCACTATGAAAATATTAAACTGACCTCCTAAATGGCAGAAGGCAGAATTTCCTCCAGTGATTCCTACAATGCAGCCCAAATGCAATGATTGATATACAGCATCTGTTAGAGAAAGGCTATGTCTTAAGACTTCACGGAAGAATTTCCCAGAGTTGCCAGTGCTTATTTAAACCTTACTGAATATTTTTGTCTTCTTTTCAGTTTGAACTTTTCTGACTCTTGATCACAGTCTTCGTCTGGTTGAAAGTAGCTCCAGCTATCAAGAACTTTTCATAGTTATAGACTGTGTTCAAACATCTCCTAATCTTACCTTGTATATACTCAACAGATTGAGCATCTTAGGACTTTCTTTATAAGACATGGTTGCTGAGTTTTCTTAGGGTTTTAATGACATGAATGACTCTGGGGAAGTTTTTCTTCTGAAAACGCTCTCATTTTTTATTTCCTTTTGAATACATGACCACTGGAACTAAACACAGCAATGGTTTTAGTTATGCCACAAAAATTAATGCCATTTTCTATTTCTATTTATTATTTCTTTGCTTGTGCACTCAAAACTTGCACTGCTCCCCTTACTTGCTGCTTCACACTTGGAGCTCATCTACAGTAGCTTAACTTAAATGATCTTGTCATTATTTCATTTTCAAAGCACTTGGGATTCTGTCTAGAAAAGACGGCCTCACTTAGAATAAATTCATGGATGTTACTAGGATTTACAGAAGCGTACTGAATTTGGACTGATGGCTTTGTCTTGTAAAAAGCTGGTAAAAACATCTAATTGTGCCCTAATGATGCTCATTTGGCAGAAAGCCTTGTCCCTAATTTCAGTCAAGGCAGGCGATTAGTGCTCTTGACAGGATCTCGCCTTTCTCTCAACTCTAGATCAGGGCAGTCCAGAAAAGAAAGGATCCTAAAAGAGATGTAGGTAGAGAATGAAACTAGAATGGGGCCAAACTCCTGTTATTCTTAAATTTCTCCTTTCCACCCAAAAAATATCAATAAAGTCCCTGTCATATTTCCACCAACTGCGCTGCAAAGTCCTCTGAATAGGTCTGTCCAAAGCTGTGTGGAGACTAGGAGGGGCTGTACATTGATTTCAGACCTAATGGAGACATGTGGAAATATAGGAACTCCTGGGCCCTCTTCCCTAGATTCTGGTAGATTTGTAGGTTTTGTGTATGAATCCCAGCAGGGCTGGGAAATGCTGTTTCCCTATTTACTCAATACTCTAGAAGGCCACAACAAAATTAGAGTTCTGTACTAGGTGTCCTTATAATCCATTTCTAATTGTTCATAATTACAGTCAATAATGGCAATCAATATGTGCAGTACATTTTTTCAAAAGTACATTTCTAAAAATGCAAGTAATCCTAATGGAATTTGTCAGATACACAGCACTGAGAAGATCAATGCTCATGACCATGGATATTCAATGTATTGCTTTAGTTCATCATTATTGACTATACGACTGTTCATGCTTTATAACATACTTTATAACATACTTCATATTTTCATATCCTTTCCAAATATTTTGTTTTGAACCCCATGTCAATAAAACAAATTTCTCTACCAATTTGAGAAATGGGTGTGACAGCCTAATTGCACTGTGCAAGAAAAGCTGGGAGCAGTTCCACAGATAAATCTGTCCATTGAATTGATATTTCCAAATACAGTATTTTTTGGTTGATAAATTTAGAGAGAAGTATGTTTATGCATTATTCTTTGAGAAAACAAAATACTGTATCTTAAACTTCTAGCCATCAATTTTGTTGCAAGATACCTTCTTAATATAGCTTTATTTCATGCTATTTCATCACTTGTCATACTTCTGAATCCCTTTTGAAATTTCATAGAATATGTCTATGATATGTTATTTCCTTCCCTGCTGGAATGTGATTGTGAACCACAACTGTCATGAGAAAAAAAAAAAAGCCAGTATAAAAATGCCTCTGCTAATATGCTATTTCTTATAGTGTTTCTGGTTTTGTAATTTCAAAATAATGTACTGTTTCTTCTGTTTGTCATGAAAATACAGTCCTTACATCATTGCGTGGTTAAGGTGTAAATACTCTAGAGGATGAAAAAATGCAATATCAGAAATAACCACTAAACACAGAAAGAGTCAGGTTTTGTTTTTTAAAAATAATCAAGGTTTCCATGAAGAATCGCCAAATCTTAAAATGATTCTTTAATTAGTAAGAATATACCGTAAAAATATGATTTCCATTTTCACATAGCTAAATCACAGTGATATGCTAATATAATTAGAAGTGGTTGCGCTTTTGCTGCAAAAAAAATATGGAGCAAAATCTGCTCTCAGTTCAGTAGGGACAGCCTGAGACAATTCATCTGGAGATAATAAGCCAAATTCACAGCCTGTGTAAGTTTTATAGTTCCTCTGATTTCAACTGTGTCACACCAGATTTAAATCAACTCAGTATTTGGCTCGGTATGCACAGTCAACAGATTACACATGTAGCACTGAGAGCAGACTTTGGCTGGAGGAATTAGGCTGCAAACACAGAAAAGTAGAAGGGCAATTAATTTTGTTGGTGGTGGGCATGGGGGCAGGTCTTTGAAATAAGCATTTGCACTGGATAAGAATTCTCTAGTTCTTCAAGTGAGGAGATTGGTGCAAAGTGAAAAGTAGAAGAGTCCCCACATCTCTTTGAAGTCAGAATGCTGAAGAGGAAGTCACCTGTTTTCAGGGTGAAAAGTCAATGGTGCAATCAGCTGGTGCAGGAAAGGAAAGAGCTGCTCTGTGCCACTGCCTGCAGCATTTGGAGCTGGCATTTTGGGTCCTGAAAACGTTGAGTTCCACTGTTGTCAACAGAGCTACCCATTGGACTATAAAGTCCCTTAGAGTGGATGCATATAAATGTGGGTAAATTCTGATTTTGTGTGGCTAAATCATCAGCAGTGGCAGAAATGTGTAGCATGGCTCTACACTCCTCCGGGTACAGAAGTTTTACACCAATGCAACTCTAATGACATAAATACAGTTACTCCTGATTTAAATGAGGAAAATGATGTTCCCTCTGAACTGCAACTTGATAGCATACACGGCTTTCAAAGAGTTTTCCTTTTTCCTTTTTTTCTTCTTTTTTTTTTTTGGGGGGGGTGTCTTTTTGGGGTGTTTTTTGGGTGGTTTGTTTGTTTGTTTTTTGGTTTTGTTTTTTGGTTTTGTTTTTTGTTTTGTTTGAAGAATGGCTGGAGTAAGAAAAATGAATAAAAAGCAAGGGTAGAATTTGGGCCTTCTGGCTTCTTAGATTCTGCTTAGAAGAATAGGCCATGCCAGGAAAATGGGAATCAGGAAAGCCAAATGAAGTGTTTGTGATACGGGGGTATATCAGACATCACAAACAAACTACTTTAATTAAAGGAAAGTGCTCAGTGCTAATCTAATATAAAAGCCTTGTAAAGTACCATAAAGAAGCTGAACTAATTTTTTTCTTAGATTGCAAAACTGTTTAAGATGGTTTAATTTACCATGACAAAAACCTGCGGAGGAATGAATTTTCATTCCTGTTTACTAGTGCATAGGGGCTTGGCTATATGCACTGTTTAATTCACAGAGTAGGAATTTGACTTTTTCCATTTTATGTAATTCAAAATGTTTTGACAGCTTAACTTGCTAGCACTTAAAAGTTTAATCAATCAGACATTTAGGGTAAGCTGCTCAGCTAGTATGAATCTTTCTGGTGAAAGTCATCAAAAAAGGCATACCAATTATTGCTAAGAGGAGGACTCATGATATAAAACAAAATATGCTAAACCCTGTAGCCAGATGAGTTTAACCATCTGATGCTGCCTACGATGTCATTTTCAGTACCCTTTTCTTTGACTGACATCATGAGGAACTGAACTGGCCTGCCAGCAAATTCATATGCTGGTTTTAAAAAATAATGTTAAGCTAAACATGGCCACCAAAAGGGACACCATGACAATGTTGGTGTTGCAATATATCAACACTGTGATAACCAGAATTAAATTAAAGAGCCTGCAGTTGTACTACAACTGAAATAACTAATTTATTTTTCATTAAGTTTGGGTGGGGTTTTTTTTTTTTACTTAAAGAAAGGAAATGACTGTATGCAGTAAAAGGTAGAAGGCTCTTTCAGAAAAGTTTTGCTAAGAGCTGCTATTTCTAATAGCCCAAACATCACTCCAATTTACATTGTGTATAGAACATAATATCTTTTTCTTGTGAAGCTGGGTGTTCATTTTCTCAGCCAATATTTTTCTATTTCTTGATTTAGAGTGTGTGAAGGGAAAAGGTGAATTATAATATTTAAACTACATAACTAAAAACTGAGAAACTGAAACTCCTATTTTTCATCCTTTATAGCAGTTATTATTTTTAAAGTGGTAAACTTTTCAAATTATTTGTTGGAATGCTGTCTAGTTTTGATGACCTTTTTCACTGCTTTCTGGCATTGACTAATAAGGCTTTTCACTATCACAAGTGACACATTCTGGGAGAAAATGACTGTGCTTAAAAAATATCATTAAGCCCAGTTCTGTGTAACTCGTTTTCTTATTTTCTAAATTTTTTTAATTGGATTAAAATATATCAAAATTAGTTAGGTTCATGGTCACATGAAAAGGCATTATTCCTATGGGATGACTCCATGCAAAAGGACCCATAATGGCAGAACTGGCCTTCAATTTGCCCTGGCTTCTGCGTGCTCCCTCCCCAGGAAGCGTTGGTGGAGATGCCGTAAACTGCAGCAAGAGATCCCCCAGGCAGTCAGACTGCTGTGTTGTCACCCTTCCCCATCTCTCTGTTGGTTCCACACCATCCATCTCCTTGACTTCTGTGATGGTTTTCCTTCGTTATTTTACCTTTCCCATTTTCTCTCTCCTATCCTCTCCTCAGTCATGATCATAATGGGTAGCAGAGAAATACTCCCTCAAAATCACCTTCCCAGTGGAGTAGCCAAGGACTGTGGGCACTAAAATGAGTGTTAGGACACTGAGCCTGTTTCTCAACTTTAAGTTCTGTCCACTCCATTAACTGAGGCTCAATTCTTAGTCCCCTTTTGCTTCGTAAGCTTTGGGAGAACCTTCTTTCCTGTGCCCCATTTTGAGGTTGGGTTGGGGATAAAAGGACAAATTGTTGATTGTTGATAGCAGCTTTCCTTAGGCAAAATTCCCTTTTATATTACCTGGGGGCAGAACCCATCCTTGGCACTGCTCTGGCCTTTGCTGGATGTACCAGGCAGAGAACTGATTGATTTTTTACAATGTGCAAGTTTCTGATGCTGACCAATTCTGTAGGACCTGATCCAACAATTCTGAGTTATTCCACCCAGTTTAAGTGCCAGTTTTTCCCTGTTGGATTTGGAGATTTGGCCCAATGACCAGAGTGCCTTACTAATGACTGCAGGATCAGCCCTGCTGCCTGTGGTAACATCTTCACAGCATATTCAAGAATTTAAGTTATGTGAACTTTAAAATCATCTTCTTTGTCATTCAGGAAAATTCAGAATGGGAAAGTAAAACCAAATGAACTTAGAATCCCTGTCACAAATGACTGGTGGCTTTAAAATATATAGATACAGAAGTCTTACAAGAAGAGCCTAATAATAAGCCTAATAATTAATAACTAACAATAATAGTTGCATGTACATAGAGCTGCAGTAAATCCAGTACAATTTTTACGCCTTGGAAAGAGTATTGTTTTGTTTCATATCACATGAATTTTGTTAAGGAGAGGAAACACTGCTTCCCTGGTGCTTTTGTTTTTCCCTCTGGATTGTAGCAATGGAGCACTTGCATGTTGTGTTTGATGCCTTGCATGATAAAGACATGCAATGGCAAGTTCCAGTCTGCATGCTGCTTAATGAATGTTTTCCTTTTCTCTCCTTCCCTGTTATGTGCTTACAGAAGACAACTATGTGGAAGGTGGGTGCTTTCTACCTTATTTTCCTAAGCTCTTGTTTTTCCCTTCTGTTCAGTGGGGTTTTTCTTTCCTTCTGCTTAATGTTATAAAAGTACACATATCATTCACTACGGTAAGTTGTATTTTTTCCCCCATAAAGGCATATAAGTTTATTAAATAAATGTGATTTCTTTTTTCATACAGAACACAAGTAAAGCTCCTTGACCTTACTGCTCTAATTCCAGAATATCCCCACTGAAACAAAAGGAGTTGTACTCGTATGATTGATACCATATCCGAAATCTTTCTGGAGATTTGCAGGACTGATTTCTTCTCATGTTCTGTATGAAAAACACTTCAGGAACCTATTTGTCTCATCAGTGTGGAGACTAAACCCTCCCAATAAGATAGTAATGCATGTTAAATTCACATCTTTTAATTGCTTAGGAAAATGGAAAGCGCTTTTCTCTTTAATACCACAAACCTTGCTTACTATAATATCCTTTACAGCACAAAGCTTTAGGAAAAAAGGTTTTCTGTCTAACTGTTTAGGATAATGCACTTACCTTTTGGACATTGTGAAAGAAGCAGCATGTGATTTTAATAATTATGTTGGTATGTAATTAAGTCCCTTTAAAGAAAGTATGGCATAGGGCCATGGAAACTAAGGCACAATGCCATCTATCCTGAATATTGGTAAGTCTATTAGCTGGTAAAACATGCAAATATATTATATTTTTTAAGTCTTTTTGCTTAAAAGCCAGAAAGTGCAGGTGCTTTTTTATGTACAAATGTTTTTAAAAGTCTCTCTGGGGTGAGTCTTTGCATACTGGATAAAT
Source organism: Machaerirhynchus nigripectus (assembly GCA_013397975.1). NCBI lineage: Eukaryota > Metazoa > Chordata > Aves > Passeriformes > Dicruridae > Machaerirhynchus > Machaerirhynchus nigripectus. The sequence continues at coordinate 685,499 of VZRQ01004993.1, forward strand.
GATTATCTATTTGAAAAAAAAATTGTTTACCTATCTAAATTGAAAAATTCCTTTCATTTTATTTCATTCCAATACTTTTAAAACTACTTTAAAAGCAAGGACTTTATAAACTAAATAATATGCAAAGTGACTGCCCTGGAATGACTCTGACCCAGGGTGCTCATGTGAGCCACTCTGGGGCCTGAGTTCATTCAGGTTTCAAGTCACCATGGGCCACTGCCTTCCTGTTCTGGGGTGATTTTCTCAAGAACCCTTGAATTGCTGGTGCTTCATTTCTCTATGCTGCTGTATTCAAGGATGAAGACAGGTGCTCAGATTTAGCACATAGAAAATGCTATGAGATTTTATTAATATATATGTTATCCCAAGGAGAAAGAAAATTCAGACAGTTCTGGTGCTATACTTGTGTGCACTGTCATGCTTGTACACGTCAATAAAATTTCATTTTCATTGTGAGATAAAAATGTATTCAACAACACTGGGATAGAAATTCTAGCTGAAAAACATAAAAGCCTAGAAATAACTAGCTAATCTTGTATTTGATCTGTGCATAAAACTCTTACTGGTGTCAACACGAGTCTCAAAATTTGAATTGGGTTCAGTATAACTAGATAAGGAGGTTCAATCGCATTTCACATATTCATGTATGCACAGCAGTACAAGATAAAACCTGGATAACAGCTAATCCAGACTTTACCTGAATCTAATTCTTAAAACTGCAACCTTAAATTTATTCCAACACAGGTCTGGATACTTATGCATACATTAAAGTTACAAAGCATGAATATGTAAAGAATGGAAGCATAGAGTGGTGTATCCAAAGCACAACTTGAAAACTGAGCTAAAGTTTTTCATCTTTGATCTCTGTGATATCTGAGCATCTCTGTAAATTAGGTGACAAAAGCAAACAGAAATATGTGGTATACAATTTTGTATATTCTGCTGGTAAAAAAAGGCTACTGTTTATTCATTTTACTGAAGTTGTACTAGACTTTAATACCTTCACTGCAGGTTTATCATATTTAAATTTTTTTTTTGGCCTGTGCTCTGCATGGAACTCACACACCAAACTATGACGATATCCTATCTTCATATCCCCTTCCACTATCCCACCCTTTGCCCCTTAACTCTCTCCTCTCAGAGCCAAGTCCAGGAGAGAGTTGGAGTGGATCACACAGGAGGGATTCCTTCTAAATCTTGAATTCCTAATTCACAAAGGAATTGAAGTAATGGTGCACAAATGAGTATTTTCAATGTGTGGGATGCCTATACATGGCTACTTAAGGTAAAAACTTCCCAGGTCTCTTTGTTGTGGTTACAAGCAGACTTTCATTTTGCAAATCTATCAGTGATTGCCAGATCAGTAATGACAGATTTAGCTGTATCATTTTAAACCACTCTGTGGAATGAACAGGTACAGTACTAGTAATTCTTCACTCTTCCATAGCCTTTATCCATAGATTGCAAAAATAGAAAATAAGGTAAGTATCATTATGTGCCTTTGGCAAGGAAGTATAGGTGACCTTACTGCTTGCAAATACAGCAACATAGAGTCAGACAGAGTACAGTGTCTTGAGGCGTAGTACCGAATTTTCTAATTGGTAGATGTTTGGTTTGAGCAGTGTATATCTTTTACATTCACTTGACTGCCTTCTTTCACTGAACAACACTGTAAGTGACTCTTAAAATTGAAGTAGTTTTTATGATGTTTTCAAGAGGCACTTCTGCTATTTACATTTTTTTTTAGAATTATGTAAGAGTCATCGATTCGCAACTGACCAATTTCACGTATCATTTTAACAAAAATAGTAGCTATCAAGCAGTGATAATCTGAACCTAGACTTTTTTTTAGGTTCATACAACTATGAAGTTCATACATAAATGTGAGCTTAGTAAGAGATCACCTTCTTTGCATTCCCCTGGGAGACAGGACAGTGATTTGTTTCATACCTTCTAAGAACTGAAAGCGCTCACATAAAGTAGTGGCTGAAAAGTCACTGTTACATTAAAGAAAAAGGTGGTGTAATATTTGACTGGTTTCACTTTTCTTCTATCAAATACAGTTAGGGTCAAGTCAAGAGTCTGATATTTTTTGCTATAGTTGCCAACACCAAAAGTTAAAACCCGAAAGACAAATTAATCAATTACAAGAAGAGACTGATACTTCCAAAAGGCCCCTTATCAGGAGATGCAAGCAAGGACATCCAGCACAAAATAATGAATTAAAAAAAGATGAACTGGTCTTTATGCTCTGTGCATTCAGCAAGCGTCTCTTGCAGCAACACTTACAGGGAACGAACACCCATGAAAACATTTCTGTTCTCTAGCACAAGCTGCAAACTGCCAGTACAGCTGTGTGATGTTTCCCAAGCAATGCTGATGCAGGCATCCCTTCAGGACCACAGTCAGCTTTCGTTTACATTGCTGTGAGCCCCAGGTAATCCCACCAGCTGCAGAGCACTGTATTTGGAAACAGAATTTATTGCACGAGAGATGAGGCACATCAAGCCTTTCAGTTTAACTACACATCTAAAACGGGTGACACTAAAAAGCAGTAATTCAGCAAAAGCATTGTTAGTCTACTTGGAACATCACTTGAGATTTGAAACTGATAAGAGACGAATCCTTTCAGACTGATTGCAGTCGGGAGTATCTTCTTTGAACTACCCCCAAGTAGTGTGAGTCATTTGTGCACCTAATTTTCTTTGTGAATTAGAAATCACAGAAACTCTCTCTCTAGGAAGTCTGCTTTCCAATAAAGAGAAGGATATTTGATTGCTCACCTTCTTTGTGTGAATTAATTTCAGTTAATTGCAATTAAGAAAATAATGTATGGCTTTTTAAGAAGAGGAACACATTTAACACATGAACAATTAATAACTTCTGAAATGGATCCTCAAACAGCTAATTTCAACAAGAATAAGCCTGTTTTTTAAATCAGACATAAAAAGTGAAAAACCTTCATATGTCTAGAAAAAAATATCCTCCCTGCATCACATTATACTCAGTGAGATTTAAGTATCATTTTATTATTGTGAATTAAAAAAGCTGAATATTTTTCCTTAAAGAGTAACTAAATTTGGCTCTGGATGAGGGATTATCATTATGGACATCTGCTTTGAAATGTCACTAGACCTATTCTGGTATGATGGGATTTCATCTCACAATACAAGTATAAAACAAAATCTATTTCTCACAGATTTATGAAGTAGTTGCAGAAGCTGTCACTTAAATTTTCTTTATTACTATGTATTTTATATTTCATTTGTAATAATTTGCCTTCTCTGGAACAAATTCATTCTGTTCTCACATTTCACACAAATAAGGAGACATCCTTTGCATTATCATTTCAATGTGATGAAGAAATTTTATTTAATTACCTGAAATGCTCATTTTTATGAGGGGAAAAAGATCAGACCCAGCCCATTTTTCAGGTTTAAACTTCTCCAGGGTTTAAACATCATTTCACACGTAGAGGACAGGAAGTCCTCCCAGCAAAGTGTTCAAAGCAATATAATCAAAATATGATAAAGACAGACGGATTATTAAAGGAATTGGTTGGATTTGAAAGCATTTTATTATTTTCTGTCATTGCAAATACTGCACAGAAAAAAAAAATACACAATAAAACAGCACCCAGTGTTTGAATTGCAGTTCTGTTACTCGTAGCCCAAAGCATTCCAACCAGTGGTTGAAAAATGCTCTTTGATTTCCCTCTGTGATACAGACATCTCATAGGAAACAGATGCCTGTCACAAAACATTTTTGTCAGTGTGACAACACCACCTTCCCGTGCTCCCTTGTTCATTGCTGACTGTGCTCTTGTTTCCCTTCAAGGTCTGGCGCACCTGATGATGGGCGACCAAGGTATGGGCTCTGTTCCTTTTCCACTCTGCTTTCATTGTTTCTTCTTGTTCTGTAGCTGCTTTGAATCCATCACTGCAACCGATGGGCAAATGCTTGAAAGCTGTGTTTGGCTGCAAAGAAACACATGGTTTTAGTCACATCTTTTTCTTATTTCATTTTTGGGTTTTTTTTTGGTTTGCTCCGTAAGCTTTTGTCCTCCCTGCCTCCTCAACTCCCCCTCTTGCAATACAATAACTAAAAAGAGGTGAGAGAAATAAGAAAGTTATTAAGAAAATTTCGTGTATTTATCAGAAAATACAACTATGGGTGATTCTATAAAAGATAAACAAAGTGCAAGACCTCTCTTCAGATAGATGCTGAAAGAAGATACTCTTGTCACACTGTACACATAGAAGAGTCCATTTGCATTAATGCATGGCTGATTGGAATTGTGCAGAAAGCACCTGCTCCTGGCTTCTGGAATGCTGAGAGTACAATTTTGCTGCCTAACAAAACCAGTGATTTTTTTCCTCCTAACCATTGTCCATGTTACTTTTGTGACAGTCTTCCTTATCTAAGCATGGGTTATTTCTGTGTTTCTCTGCATGTACATGATTGGGAAGAAATAAACTAAACCCCTAATAGGACACTGAGTGCATCTCCATTTGTCTTCAGACACTTACCTTATATTTTGTCTCTTCATGTCCAGATACTATTGCATTTACATGTACTCATGACTCTTACTGTTGTTTCTCTCCTCTTCTTTATTCTCTTTTTGTCTGGAAATGCTTTCTTCATGGAACCATTTCACCAAATCCATAGGTAAAAGTAAAGGTATTACATGATTTTCTTTATTTTTAATGCCATCAGTATACTTTAATGTATGTATAAATAATGCAAGTAAATGTAAAATTTTTGCACTGATAACGTGAGGTAGGTATATTCTTACAGTAAATATTTCACGGATATCAAGGTAAGGAGAATTATCCTAAAGTACCTAAAGGCTGACCATTTTCAAAGTTTGTCTCCTGGTTTTGTGAGAGATGTAAAGCTTTGGCAATGATAAAAGAGCCTATAGTTATAGGAAGTGTTCAGGATGAAATAACAGCCACATTTTGAGGTATGCCTTTTTCTGTTCTCAAAGAGTTTTAGTCTGAACCACCAGACACAGAAAAAAAAGTGTGATGTTGTTCAGTAGAGACTCTCTGGAGATAATCCATCCAGGGTCAGTCCACAGCTTGATGTATGTTTTAAATGGGAATAGCACTAACTTTAGCAAGTCTTTGCCCTGAGAGTTTCCTTATATATTAATCACTTTGAGCATATCTGAGATAAGAACTGGACAAAGGAATGAGGAAGAATAAAAGCCAAAGAGAAGTGTGGAGTTCCTTTCAGTTTTCTTTAATTTTTTTGTTTCTTTATGTGAAGAATACCAGCCGTGTTTACTTCCTTTCTCCCAGAGGAAACAGTGCAGTAGGGGCAAGATTTTTTTTCCTGTATAAATAAACACCCAGTTTTGCTACAAGGACACTTGTTCACAGGCATTGTGTAAATATATTTTTTATGATAAGAAGCTGGTCATTAAAAGCCATTTAATCTCTGTTACATGTGATGAGTTCTATTCAGTTCTATTCATCTTAAGCATTTGTCAGGGGGTGTGTGTTCTTTGTAAATATCAGAAATCAAATCTGCACGGTGATAGTTGCAAATAGTTAAACTGACTAGTTAAACTAGAAACAAACTTCCAGGTTTGTTGGTGTCTTGGCTGAGTTAGTGTTTCCATACCTAGAAAGTTCATGTGATGCAAAGACTGCAAATACAAATCTGTAGTGTCTCATTCCTCTTCACATCAGACCCTCTGGGAAGACTGTGTACCTGTATAGGTGGGATACCATTTAATCGGTTGTGTGTGTCCTGGAACTCTACATCTTCTTGCTTAGCAGAACGTTTTAAGCAAGTATGAAAAACAATCTGCTGATTTCTTTGTTTTATAGGATCATTTTGTTTTGTTTGCTGTATCATTTTGTTTTTCTTAATCGCACCTAGTATGTATGCCTTCCATATTACTTATTGTTACTATCTTATTCCTAATCAGTAGATACCCTGGCTGCAGTTACCTTAAGATGACATTTTATATTAACTGAACCTTGACATTATAGATAGTTTTTATTAATAATGCAGAATTATATTTCTAGATTGTTCTGTACACAGAATAAATGATGTAGTATGTATGACACCAAAGGGTTTCTTTTATATGAAAGGATTAAAATATAAATACTATGAATATTAATTATTGATAGTAGCTGATCTGGAGAGCAGATTTTTAGCAAAACAGAAACTTTTCAAGTATTGTGCAACATTTAGACATTTATATTTTTATTTTTAAAGGTTTAACAACTATATTCACCAAAAAAATTACCTTGTATATATTAGCTACATTTACTGTTGAATAATATGCCATGTAACATAATTTAGACCAGTCAGCAGTCATCTAATCATTTGACTACATTTTTCTTTTCATATTTTGATTTTTATTAGATTTATTCAGTTAATATAGAATAATCATTACTGTGTTTTGAGAATCACAATATTTCTGCACATATAATGGTGTATATTTGTTCAAATGAATGGAAAGGGTTTATACGTGTACCAGCTCCAGTTGCTTGTAACAGAAAATATCCCTCAATATTGAACCATATACTCAACCAGCAAAAACAGCCTCATTTTTTTGATTATCCTGAAACTTTATTAATATAAGCTATTGAAACGTGGCCTTGAAACAGTTGTGATAACACATTTTCGTAACACATGACAATATGAAAAATTAGGAGGGTGATGGAAAAGAATTAAGGGAAAAAAGAGGAAGCACCTTCGTTATAAGTTCCATTCCTTGAGAGGTATGCAAGGTCAGTAATTGAAAAATTCTGGGTGATTATAACACGAATTGATCTTATTTTGGAAATATAAGCAATAAAACGCTTTTAAGAAGCTTTACAATGTAATTTGTCCTGAGGAGTATAAAATGCTGAAGTATCACCATCTCCTTTAATTGTGTAGATATTCTTTGGGGTACTGGAAAAGGAAAAAAAATATCAGTGTATCTTCAGAATTAGGGAAGTGTGTTAACAAGGTAGGGACCTGGTGTTGACAGAGGAAGGAGAGTTGAGACAGCCTCTCCAACTGGGCAAGCAGTACTAAATCCATCACCATCTTGTGACACCCCTGATGTTTGTCATTTAGTCATAAATCTAAATTGGGATACTCTGGGTAGTCTCCCCCCAAATTACTCCTTGTAGATGCTATGCCTGATTCTAGGAAGAGCTGCAGTCTTTTAGTTATACTGGCATTCGTTTATTTTCTGATAAGCACCGTAAATTCAGAAATATTTAGGAATTCCTTTTTCCTCCCCTGGAAATAACCTGACTGTATAGAACTTCAGCAGCAGGGTTGTCACAGCTCTGATGGTGAAAAGGACATAGGTAAGATGGTGTTCATGTTTTTATCAGACCGTTTGAAAATGTTACTCAGAACAATTTTTTGAATTCAAAGCAAACCTTAAATCTGCTGTTCATAACAGACAGATTTGTTTGCCCCAAACAAATTTGTGCCCAAACAAATTTTGTCTGCTTTCTCCAGCTGTTGGAGGTGGTCTAATAAAACCACCATTTCCACCTATAGGCCTTATCTCGTGAAAGTAATGCAGAATTATTTTGTGATGAATAGTAATGCAACTAAATTTGCATAGCAACTAATGTAAAACACTCAATTTCTTTATTAAAAAAAAAGATCCCATCCCTTCCTTTTCAAATTCTTTTGGTGAGCAATGAAAGGAATTTATAATTCAGAAACTATAACAGTGACATATATTCATTTTTTATACTGCAATTCTCTTAAGCCTATACATATTTTTACCTATAGTTTATTTCTATGTAATCATCATACTTCTGACTACATATATTACTCATTCTATACCTAAATACTAGTTCATACTCCTATTATTTTAGAGGTTACGTGCAGCTTTAAGTTGTACATGAGTCACTCAGGTTCGTAACAAACCAATAAATGTTAGCTAGCTGAGCAATAAATGTTTCTACCAAAAGATTGATAGTACAACTGCAATTTATTGTATGAGATTGCAGGCTTTTGATGTGCTGCTATTTGCTATACTGTGTATAAAAGCTGAAGAAAGACTTCAGAATGGCAATTTATGTGTGTCAACTTCCTTGACAAAAGAGGGCAAGTTTTTTATTGCACAAGCTGTTGTACAATATCTGTAACACCAAAGTGACGCCACTCATTTGTTAATTACCAATCACACAATTCATTTGACGACTGGAAAAAGAGAGCACTGAAAAATAAAAGCAATTTAAATAAATCCTTAAACAATCATGAGCACAAAAGTGGTATGTTATAACTAAGTAATTATGTAGTGCTTGTGTCACACAACACAGCTCTTACCTTGTGCCAGTAACCTCCCCTGACACCAAACTTCGTGGAGTTCAGTCATTAACCTTCCTGTGACCACAAGTTCATCTTACTGCTATGACTTTCATTTTTGCTCTGCTTTCGAAGAACTAAAATGGTCTTGGCTTCTTGCACTCTCTGATCTTTCACGAACCCTTGAAATGCCTGCCCTCTCCTCATCTGCTTTTGTGTGTGCTGCTTCAAAGTAGGCCTGAGAGACACCCACCCCCAACCTTCGCTGACCCTATTCCCCCAACAGTCCAGAAGCTTTTAAATGCTTTGGTACAGCCCTGGGCTCTAGCACAGCTCCCTATTTTTGGCTCAGTGCCCTGTTGACACGGATTCAGTTTTATGCCTTCTCAACTGCAGCTGGCTTTTGCCTGGGAAGCGCAAAACACGGGTGGAGGGCATTCCTGACTCTCTGGACTTGTTCACAGAGTTATGTGTCCTAGGTGACAGCAGCTGGTTGGAAAGACTCCCTGCTAGAACTGAACTGAGGTAATTTAGGGGTTTGACACACAATGGGGTTGCCAGGGTTGGGTAACTGAAATTGGTTCTAGATGATGTTACAGACGAATGGATAACTTGAGCTTCCCCACTCAATCCCATTGTTTCTTCTACTGATAAAAAGGAACAAATCAACAAGGTTTAAAAATTTATCCTCCATTTAACAGGTCCCAAACATTTTGAAAGTCCTGGAAAATTTACAAAATTATGAACATAAGACTTTAAAAAATATTATCTCTAAAATTACTGGTTTTTTACTGAGAATTACATTTTTTTAATAAACTAATGAGCTTTTAATATAAAGTTCCTCTAAGTACTCCAAAGAGCAGTAGCTACACATCATATCTCTTCTATAATGACTTCTTTTTTTCTAAAGAACCTCATAAATATAGTTAAATAGCTGCTGTTCACCAAAAATATATTATTAAGTTTTTGTGTGTAACCCATGCCCCCATGCCTGCAAATACATGTTCCAATAAATATTTCTACTATCCTTATATTTGTAAGGTCAATATGTTCAAGTTTTGGTTGAATATCATAGTGAACCATACACTAAATGTTTACTGTGATGCTTTGAAGCAAGTAATTTCCTTGCACTTCAGTGGGTGATATCCTGCAACCCTGGAATATTGACATTTGAAGCTGCAGATTCAAATTTATGTTGAAATGTGATCAATTAACAGTCCCTAAGGAGAAAAAAAATGCTACAGAACATGACTGCTGAAGAAGTTTTCTATCTGAAGCACATGGCTCAGGAGAAACCAACCAACATCAGGAACAGAAATGCAAATTCTTCCACACATACTCAAAATTCTGTCTGAGATGGCTGATTCCTCATCAGCACTATGAAAAGAAATTGTAAGGACCTTCCACAAATATCAAGAAAACTTTCTGAAGCAGGAGGGACACATTATTTTTAAAATAGTCACCATATGGTAATGTCCAATCCACACCACGAGTTCTAGTGCCTTGCAACCACGAAAATAAAGCATTTACCATGTTCTGAATCATTCTGATGTCGCTCAAAATTATCATGTAACATACATGTGTTTTTAATAGACTTCCTATGGATTTAGAGGAAAGAAAATAAATGTGTAACCATGAAGGATTTAATGTAAAACAAATGTTATATTTGCAAATGTGTAGATTTCTGCCGGGTCCAGTAAACACTGTGGTAGGAGATAGTATGTATCTAAGATTTTGGCTTCCTCAACACAAGGCTCCACTTCGAGCATAGGTTTATCCAGAAGATGGGCATGCTGACAGAGAACCTTTCGAAATAATATTAAATCTCTTTCACAATGAAGGGTGTGTATTTCAGGCCACAAAGTATGAGGGGATTTATTGAGGATGGAAAAGAGTTAAGCTGTCCCACTGAAGAGGTAAAAAAAAGGTACAGCAGGTAAGCAATAAAGAAATAGGAAAACTTGGCATTTCTTCCTTAAAGCAAACATTTCTTTTAATATATATATACAAATGTACATAGAGAAAGAGATTTAAAGCTGCAGTGGTCCGTATCTTTTTGCACAGTGAAATTCCATGAGAGTTTTATACACATTTCATAATCATTTCCAATGAAACACATATTTAAGAGAGGTGTATTCCTTGGATATTGGAATATCCTTGAACGTCCTTGTGAGGCAACTACATCAGCAGAGTGACACTAAAGATTTCAGTTTCACCCTAAGATTGCACTGTATCTTCCTAGGATAAAATTCAGTCCTTGAAATCTACACAAGCAACTAAACAAATGAGCCCAAGAGAACCTAATTTCTATTATTTCAATGAAAATGAAAAGTAATTGGAAATTATTGCACATCTCACTCCGAACAGAAGTCTCAGCTGATTTTAACATTAATCCAATCAATCACGCTCAGTGAAGTTTCAACAGCTAAGTGGAAAGAAATTAGAGCCCCAAGGAGGAGTATTTTCAAACATCTCTAAGATTTGTCTACATGCAGGATTACAAAATTCTGTACTAAACTTTGTCACAGTTTCTAAAGAAACTAATGAAAGTGAAGAACTCTTAAGAAGACTGCTCTAAAACTGTACTGGTATAACTGAAAATGGGGACTGCCCTCTACATGCACATCATAATGATATTTTTCTACTGAGAAAGACTCCCTGGAAAAGAATTGAAAAAAATATTTAAATAGTCAGGTCAGACTCGATTGTTCTTGTAGAAATAAGAATGCTGCATACAAATTTTTTAACCTACTTTTTACAGGAATTTTCTTTGGCAGCAAGAACATGCTGAGGTACTTAGAAACTACAGAAATTTGAATTATCCAGTCATCTTTAAACTCTTTTATTTAAACAATATAATTTGCACTGATACCACTAATATAACTCTTTCCTGATTTTCAAAGCCTTCTATAACCCTGGTGTTCTTAATTGCTTGAAGGTAGCTTTCTATATGTACTTCAGGGTCCACCTAGAGCAATTAAGCAGAACAGTGAAATTATGCAGTGAACTGGGAAATTCAGAGCTCAAAGAAGGACTCTCATAGCAAATGAGTGTGGAGCAGGGAATGCAGACTTTGCTATGAAATTCTGCCTTCATCATTCTTTTAATGGTTTTCATAGATACCAACCTGTTATCCAGATATGTTTTTTTCCAGACTTGGGAGGAAACAAAAGTGACTGAATCTTTTTATTGAATTAATTTATTCTAGTGAAAGGAGTCCTTTCTTCCTCATTAAAGCTATATTCAGGGTAAGGGTTTTTTTCTGTTGGCACCCACTTACAACAATTTTCTGATCAGCACTGCTGATCAGCACTCCATTTAAAGGGAGTTTTTGTAATGTGCTGCTATGACTTAGAGGTTCTGGTATATTTTTTTGCCCTCTCAAAGTAGACATTTATTCTTTAAAGAAAGGAAGCATCTGGACTGATTCACTGGCAACTAATAAAGCTGTATAGAAGCAACCTTGGATAACAAGGGGCTACCACAGAACACCTGGCACTGTTGGCATCACAGCATTGACTTCAGTAGCTTCTCTGTATTGGGGGTGGGAGGAAATAAAAGCAGCTGGGTCTAATTCCTTTCATCTGCCTTTGCGTATTCTTCAGACAGAGGAGAGTCTGCCTGGAAAGCAAAATTCAGCATTAAGTGAGTATAAGTCAGGAACATTTTCGCTGGGGTTACCCTTAGCTTATAGGTCTGTCCTGAATTCCGTATCATGAGCCATGGTTATTCCATTTTCAGGAGTATCCACCCAAAGGAAAGGAAGCTACATATCTTTCTGTGACCATCAATATTATGCTTCTGAAGCATCTTTTAGCTGAAAAAAACCTGAGAGGTTCCTGATGACAGCTACATTGGTACTTAGGTGACCCCACTCCCAACCAACAGTAACACCTCTCTCTAGGACTAGAAGTTAGGAAGAATTGACTTGATTTCCTACTTCATTGTACCTGAGTGTCTTTGTTAGAAGACCCTGAGCTATATCAAAAAGGTGCCGGATAAGTGCTTGTGATCTCAGAAAAAGGACATTGCAGGCATTTTGCTGGTAATACAAGCTGGTCTTTTGATTTCCTCAGTTAATGGCTCTGCTTAAGCACTTGGTCTTACCAGGTACTTATGAGGTACATTTAGTATTTCCCCAAGTCCATAAGAAATTTTTAAAAAAAACCCACCAAAGTAATTTACAGGCAAATCACCATTGAAAACTGTGTTTGCAAGTTGTGATTTTACTGTTGAAGCTGTGCAAAACAAAGTTTTAAAAATTACTTTTAAAGCCAACTGCCTGTTTGACAATGCAATTTGCACTATGAATGGATGTTTATTTAAATGGATATTTGATAACTGCAACTACTGACTAGTTCTTATGTAGTTTTCAATTTTGGGAGAGTCCTTTGGCCGTAGTTATATTGAACTGTAACACTGGTATATGTTTACATCATCACAAAGGTGATGGGAGATGTTGAAATGTTCTATTTTAATTTTACCTTAATTTACCCGAACACCCCCACATCGTTGTAGTACAAGTAGTGAACTGGTGCTTTCATTTCATCCAAATGCTTCTGGAAACCATGAATTTTGCAGGGATCCCTCAAGGTGCTCACATCATTATGCACTTTCAGACACATGAAAATGCAGCTGTGACTGTGTCAGTCATGCACTGATATTTTTTAATGTCCTTAGCAGAATTTTGTCTCTGTACTTCTCTGCAGTGAATTATTCAAATAAGAATACTGTCCATTACTGTGACTGTATTATAATATTGGAAGAAAATTTATATTTCCGAAAAGAATAATGTAAAAGTATCTGAGTGCAAGATTGGACCAACAAAGTTAGACTTGGAAATTAGTAATTTTGTAAGATTCTTGTGCAACACATTTATCTGTATAGAACTGTTCTATGTATCCAGACATCCTATATGAGACAGCAAAATATCTATGGCAAATCTGTATTCTGAACATTACATAAAGCTACCTGAGTCCCACTGTTATTCTACTGCTACATACTTCCCTGGAGTAAAGAAGAGGCTGTTCAGGCTACTGTGAAGAGGATAAATCCCTGTATTCCTTTTGAAAATATTGGAAAGTACTGAATACATGGAGTAAAACACAGTAAGTCATTGACAATTCTAAAGGAAAAAATCCTCAAGTATTTTTATTAGCATAAACACATTTACCATACATACATGGAGGTGCATTCAGGATGTAGTCACATAAGCAGGTAAATAGAATACTGCTGGTAAACTTCATCAGTTTACCTCTCAGAAACTGATCTATCTTAGGTTTTATACTGCTTTATAGAATGGAAAATATGTAATAAAAATTACTCATGTGTCATTATGTGTCATTTATTCTCTCTTCCAGGAAAACACGTGTATTTGGTATTTATCCAGTGTTCTAAAATAGCTGATAGAGTTACACATTGCTAACAAGACTATTCATTTTGGTTGTCCCTGAAATGAATAGGCTTGTTAAAGAAACAGGTTTTTGAGAGCTCTGCATTCATCGAGCTGTTATAAAAGCAAAATGAAAGTTTAATTAATATTTTCCTTTTCAAAACACCTAAAAGATCTCTGTATCAGCCCTATAGCTTTTAATAAGTACATATAACTCTCAGAAATGTACATATATCTAGGTCATGCTAATTATCCACCTTGGGAGGCAAGAATGCGCCTATACTCCTCTACCTAGCTGGCATACTCTTGAGACCCAAGTCAGAAGAGCAGGCTTCAGAAAGTCTAAAAATACATTTCCTAGGTTTTTAGCCATTAAACTGCTTAAAGAGGAGGTCTCTCATGTACTAGCTGACAGCCTGTAATTTGTATTATGCAGGAAATGAGACTAGATAATCAAAAACAACCTTTCTGGCCTTGAAGCCTATGAATCACACAGAACAGAAAAATTACTGTGGTAACATGTAAGAAAATGGTCAGACGTTAAAAGAGCCACACCAGTTTTGCTTTATTAGTGACACTTTCATAGGTTTTTTTTTGTGTAGATGGAATTATGCATCAATGAGCTCCCCCAGGTCAAGCCCTTACAGACTAACTGGAAAAGCCATTCAAAGCATTCCCTTCAGCCAGGATGTAACATGAAAACTGAAACACCTTCATGGGAAAACCTCAAACATATGTGGAAGTGTGAATCAAGGGGAGATTAATCTTCCTCAAACTTCAACATTTTGCTGTGGTTATTTATTTTGAATATTGAATACTGCAGTTAATCTCATTTTCAGGAGCATTATGCCATTCAGTATTTTCATTTTATACAGGTTCTCATAACACATTTCCAACAGGTTATGGAGGTCTTCAAGTTATACTGTGAGAAATGAGCTTACCATGTCATACAGTGACTGCTACACCAGATAAACCCTGGGCAAAATATTGCTGTGAATTTTTTGTGCAGCAAAACTGGAGCTGTCCATTTCTGTCCTTTTATGCAGGGAAAAATGCATATACAAAGCTGAAAAATTAAATGAGAATTAGAAATTGTGATCTAATCTAGGAAATGTTATAAACTAGAAGGTAACTCAGTCCCATAAGAGTGTTCTGAATTAGAGAGAAGATCCAAACTTATGAGACCCAGAGTCTTTTAATTTAAAGACTGAACTCAGTATTCTAATATTTAGTTTCTCTTTGAACCTCACCATTCAAATTTATATTAATTGAGAGTAAAGTAGTCTTCTTTAGTTGCAATATGCTCACACAAAAGGAGAGGATGGAATCATGGGCTACTTTTCTGAAGGACTTATTATTCTACATCAAAATTATCTTTATTCATGAAGACTTCAAATACTTTCTTAATGTTCAGTTTTACTGTAGCCAGGAAAAGATCCTGTTATTTGCTAAAATTCAAGAAGACATATGGGACTATATAGTTTCTCCCACAACCTATGAAAAAAAATTAAGACTTTTTTTAATTCAATGAAGTTAGAATATTTCTAGTTTAAAAGATTTTCAAACCTTTCCCTGGTAATACATATTAACTATCAGAGAGGAGGAGAAAAAAAGCCAATTTTTGAGGTATATATTCTATGCCTCATTACAGGTGTTCAGTTACACACCTTGTAGACTTAACAGCCTCTGAGTTTTGAACATCTTATTGTTTGGTAATTTGTTAATACAATGGGTCAAATATATGTACATGCAGCTGAATTTTTCTCATTGGGAAAAAGTCTCTCCTACAAGATTTTCCGTATTATTTTATGCATTAATCATTAATGTATGATATGTAAACATCTCTATGTGTAGTTAAGAGGAGGCCTCCCTTTTGACACATCTGTCCTTGTTCTCTAATCTCCCTCTGTGTCCTTACTGAAGCTGGTACTTATACAGCCATCAGTGAACTTACTCTGTTGGGAAAAGCCACAGGGGAATAGGAAACTGGACACTCACCTAAGGAAAAGATGAGTGCTCTTTATCCACGTCTTTGGATTGTGTTCAAGCCATAATGGTGTCTTACAGAGGAACAGGCTTCAAATCCGTGGCAAGTCTGTGCCCCTGGTTCCTCCTGGACTGCTGCACGGTGAGTGTGGGCACTTCAGAAATTCTCTGAGCAGCTTCCTTTTTGGTCTCAGTGTCATCCCTCACAACTGGCACCAGCTGGTATTCTCAGAGAATTAATTTCTGAGGTGTGTTTGAGAACAGGGGGTATTAAAATGTCGCTACAAGGATGCTATCTTATGTTTGAAGGCTGATACAGAGGAATTGACAGGAAAAAACAAAACAAAATGTGAAAAAGCCAAAAAAAAACCAACCCTAGACCCTCCAGCAGTTTTAATTAGGTTGTTTTGTATAATTCATGTTGGATTATAATATTGAAATTCACATAAATGAGTACATGGGAGAAAAGCACCACACAATTTTTTTCTTTTATATGTACCATATATTTTCTATTTTTTCCTATCTTGTGTTGCGTCTGTTTACAAGAGAAATTGTTTAGCAGGAGAACTGATGAAGCCCTGACGTGTTCATGGTTGCACAATGTCTGCCACTATGCTGAAGGACTAAGGAAAACCTAATTGGCAGTTAAAGCATGAACTTTCTGTACCTCAAAATATGGTTCTGAACTCCTACTTTGCCCACGGTGCATCTACTGACAGTTTCAGCAGATGTTTGAGTATCAGTGAAGTGTGGTCATTACTGTTGATGTGGCCAGGCATGTTATTTAAAAAAACAACTTTCCAGTACACCAGAATGTGTCTGATTCAAAATCTGGATTAATTTGGTTTTAGTAACTCTACATGCTGACTGCTTCGGTGTTTGAGCTTATTGTAGTGGGTTTGTTTGTAAATACACACTAAGAATTAAACCAAGCAGACATTAGTGCCAGTCCGGGACAGTTTGGGAAGAGAAATTTATCAGCAGAAACACAGAACCATAAAGAAAGAGGAGGAACTTTGAATGGTGTTGATAGGTGTGTATTGTTACATAAATTAGCATTATTTCTATCTGTATTTCATCTTTTTTTAGAAGCTATGCAAGTTGCATTTAGGCTGCTTTTCCTTCTGCTTTGTTTTGGTTTTGGGGTTGGTTTTTGGGTTTTGTTGTTGTTTGTTGTTTTGGGCTTTTTTAAGCTGAGTAATAAACAGGGTTTCTGTGGTCTAAGAACAAAGCCACTGCATGTGTGGAGACCAATGAAATACTAATTGGATTACAGGTGCACTTAATTATCGTGCACTGAAGGTGTTCGGTTTTCCTATGATCAAGGCTGTAGTGTGAATATGGACTGAAAGAAAGGGGTTTTTTTTCTATGCTAAGTGGAAAGCTCAGAGAATACAAAAAGGGTGAGTAAAGCTGACAGGAACTTTACTAAAACTTTGTGCATCTCTCGTCTCTCCTCTTTCCTGAAGGACAGTGCTTTTCCTTATAGTGTGAACATTTAGCTTTCTTTTGTGAAGCTCTTTGCTAATTAAATACCTGTAACACCTCTGAGATGCTTGCAGCGTGGGAGTACAATGACTTCTGGCACAAGGTAGTCAGAGCAGCCTGTTCTGGATTATTGTATTCAAAACTTTTCCCTGAAAAACTAAGGCATTAAGTAGAAAACTGTGTGGGGAAACTTCAGTGTCCTGACCTTTAAATCTGCTTCTAGACAGATTTGAAAATTACCTGTGTTTGTGAAGTCTCAAAGAAGTCAGGAATGTTCTGAAGAGCCATAGAACTACAGGCATAAAAGATTTTATTATTCCATTCTTTTCTCCTACTGACTGTGTCTCCCTGTTGCTAGGAGAAAGGTAAGGTAACCGCTCCCAAATTTTTTAAATATCATAGCTATTTCCTGCCAAGTGTTTTCGCTTAGGACCGGCTGTTCCAATACTCAGTAGTGTTGGAACAAGCCTTTAATAAAGCCAACCACTCATCCGCTTTGATACTTATATTCCAAGGGTCAGGAAAGGGAGAAGTTTAGGAGAATGGGAAAGCAAAAGAGCCGTTGCTGTGGGAGTGGATCACAATTTTGAAGTGGAAAACCCAGACCTGGCAATCCTAGGTCCTGGCTTGGCTTGAGAGTGTAGAGAAAAGAGCTTGAGAGATGTGGAAGATGTGCCTTGTGCAAGCTCTGTGGTTGTTCATTTAGTCTTTAAAAAGAAAAACCCTGCTTATGCATTTCTGTCACTTTTGATGTGTGATCAGAACTCAACAATGCTACATTTCTGTCAAAGGCACTTCAACTCCAACGCTTCCTTATCTTCAATTTTCATAATTGATTTGATAACAAAATTACTTAATATTAAGTTCATGACAACACTTTTTGAGAGAGAAAGGCTTCCTTCAACCGTTCTCCTCCCTCATTACTGTATTTTAATTCCTATCTCTGAAAGTAATATTAAATATTTAGGCTATAGACTTGATTTGATCATCACCTGTACATCAGCAAAAAATCTTTGCAAATACAGTGAATTAAAAAGAGCTGTATATACTTTAGCATAGATTATTTAAGACCAGTTGAGAAGAAGGATGTTATGAAGTAGATCTGTATTGAGATGAAGGTTAATGAAGACAAAAACCCAAGACCTCTAGGTCTTAAGCAGAGGTCTATATTATTTGCCTAACCAGATTAGGTCCAGGGGCAAAATTAAGTAGCACAGTGCTCTCACATAATCAAGGAGGTGAAAGTGGTGGCAAAAGAAGGAAGAAATAAGCAAAAAAAGGCATAAGACAGCAAAAAGAATTTTGCGTCTGAAATCAGCAAGTAGAGACTGTCAATCCCAGTTTTACTTCATACCTTTTTTACCAATGACATGTAAATAGATCTTCTGCCCATTTCCACTAAAATTTCTATTATGTTTTGTGTATCTGAGCCTTAAATAAAGATAAATAAATCAAATAACCTCTGATTCTCCAGCACATAAACATTTAGTTAGAGCTTTTTAACAATAGAAAAAGATATCTAAATCTTATGTATGTTATTAGGTATTCTAGATGCCTATTTCAAAACCACATTTTTATTATAGTTTAAAAGACCTTGAAGTAAAAATGCTTCAAGTCTAATGTGAAATATAAACATATAAGAAAATAGAGTGAAGAGAAGCAACTGGGTAGAATATATGTTATTATTTAATAATGTGCTTGAAAATGGTGCCCAAGCATTTGTATTTCCCCTAAATAAATGTGTGAATTTTTTTATATCTAAACATGGAAAAAGAGAAGAAACCCCAAAACCTTCCCTGTTTCTTAAAGCTAAATATTTTTTGAGGAAATAACATACAGACATTACATACACTCAGTCATTACTTACATGCATTAAAATGTCAAATAATCCAAAACAGAAGTAACACTTTTTCAGAACTCCTTTTTTTTTATAAATCCAGAGGCAATATCTATATAAAGTGACTCTAGAGCATGCTGAAGGCATTTAAAATTTATCAGCAAACTCCCATTAGTTATCAAGCTTGAGAACATTTATCCTGTTCGTTATTGACATCTCCCAGAATTCTTTCCGTGGTTTTGTGCAAATAGCTTGTCAGCTTTTGCCAAATAGAGGTGATTTTCAGTAACATTTTTCAGATACTTCAAATTGAATTATGCATCCAGAGGCAGTCAATCTTTCTTACCATTAATTTTACAGGAAAAAAAAAATTCTTTCATATTGAAGGCCAGCTCTACAAAGGGGACCTAAGCCTTGCAGTGCTAACAGAGATGTTACCAAAGGATTGCAGAAATCCTGCCCACCAGAATGCACGACCCTTGCCTCAGCACACAGGCTTGTTCTGCAGTAGAAGGGGAAATATGAAGTGCCTTTGGGTACCGTGAGAATTTTACTACTGTGAAAGTGAAAACTGTGTGGTTGCTGACTAAAGGTTGTGAGATCTAAACAGTGCTTATCAAAATCTACGTTAGGAATTTGCATACGTCTCAATTTTGGCGTTCCAGCGTGACAAAGTTAAGGATGCACGCCCGTGGCCACAGCTCTGTGGCATTTTTTGGCAACTTGTAGCTTTTGTTTTTTACTTTGAATTCTATTATCTTAAACCATTTTATTTTAAAGTAGCTAAAAAAAATATGCGTCTCTAATTGTAACGACAGTTATAGACTCTTAACCTGATTTAAGTAACTCATTAAAATGTGAGATATATTAACATTTGATTAGTCTGTAAATACTGGGCAAAGTCTTTATTAGGCCTTTGGCCTCCTTTTCTTGCCTATTGAGGGTCTGGAAAGAAGGTCTAAACAGATGAAGATTACACCAGTATGTGGAATCTTTGCATCATAGCTAATCCCAAAGCTGGGAATAGGGCTGAGAGCCTTCCTTAAGCATGGAGAGCAGAGTCACTTCCATGAAACAGGGTGATCCACAACAGACAGCAGAATCACCAGGATGGTGCAATCTCACATACACAAATCTTTTATTGCTACTGACTGAGACACATTCAGAAAAGATTTAAGCCTGATTTGATCAGCCTAGAATATGTGGGGTGTAAAATGATTTCCGTTCAAGAACTCAGAGGCTCAGGACTCATCTGCTGTTATAAAAGTCAATGAAAGTGTGAAAATTGAGGTGTGCTGAATGAGGTGCTATCCAATGCATTGAGCTTGGCATATCGTCTTGTAATGAAAAGTCTGAGGTTCCCTTTTAGCTGTCAAATGCAGCCTTCTGCAAATGTTAGAAGGTGAGTTTCTAGAATTACAGATCAGCTTTCAATGATTTAATGACTTCCTCAAATAAAACCATTATTAGTACACAAGGTAGGATTGAGGGAAAATGCCTTCGAAATCCATTGAGAAATTGCATATGAATTATATTATCAAATGTCAGCTGATCACTACTTTTTTGTATGATAGTTCTACCTCTTATTACGAAATTACTTATGTTGTCATCTAGTTTTCAGTTGTCATAGAGAAAGAATCTGTGATGGTGGTCAACAGTTGGATGATGATCTTAGAGGTCTTTTCCAACCTGAACAATTCAGTGGTTTTTCAATGGGCTTTATGTATCAAAATAAGAACAAAAATTGCAAAACCAATATTTTTTCCATAATTTTCCTTCTTTGGAATCTTCTGTGGAAGTTCTATTCGGTGTTTTCTTTGGAAGGAAGGGCAAAACAATTGCTGCCCTGTATCCAAGCCTTACTGTTCAGCTGCAGGAAATGTTCCCACTGATAAGTAAGATTTCAAGCTGCAAGCATGCCACAGAATGAAATTTCACAGGGTTATTAAATTTAACGCTTTGTTAAAACTGGAGCCAGATGTTTCTGTAGCTACTGCCAGTTGCCAAGCAGGATGAGCCTAAAGTCTGGGAGGGTGTGGCTGGAAGTGCAGGAGGAATGTCAGGCAGTAAGTCCATTGTGGTCAAGTGATGAAAGAGGCTGTCGAGGGTGGACCCCTAATTTCAAAAAGCGCCTTTCTGCTAAGAAGGAGTCCTCAACAGGCAGAAGATGCTGGACAGCACTAGTGGTGAATTCCTCTGAGGTGAATTCCGAGCTGGCAGAGCAGTTTTGTGGCACAGATACGTGAGCGGTGGTTTCTTCATAGTGAGAAATTTTTCATAGTCCATCCCTTGGTATTAACAACTAATTGCTCTAAATATATAAGAGAGTAGACAGTGGTATTATTTACTGCAAAGGAATTGGATATAACTCTAGAAAGGCCAATACTCTGCCATGAAACAAGCTACTAATTTGCTTATGTGGTAAATTGAGAGTGCTGCTCCTACGGTTGAATTACTCGTAGGAAAATGGAGAAAGGCCCCACCTGCTCACCTTCTGCAGCCCACAGATTATTATTGGCAGGCCGAAGTGGTAGAAATTTGTTTTGTGTTCAGAATGATAGTAATGAAAAGGGTCATCAATAGAGCTAATATTACTATTGATTCAATTTTATTATTTTTTTTTAACTTGCAGTACTGCTTTGCCGTGATCCATCTCTCTTGTATGGTGCATTCCTTGTTCTCCACTTCTAAGAAGGAAAAATGCACATCCCTCAATCTATGCCTTGAAATAGTCAATAGCTGCTGAAGGAATGTTTTTAACTTCTGGCTTTAATGGAAGACTTTAAGACTTTGAGCTATGGCAGATTATGTCATTAAAATACACTTTAATTTGTGGTATAATTTATAGAAGTGTAGGGGTTTAAATGTTTATAATAAATTGATATATTATTACCAGTGTGAAAAAACAGTAGGTTGAATAGTATAAAACTCAGTCACTAATTTTGTGTTTGTATAAATTCCTTTTTGAAGCTCTTAATTGAATTAATCAATTTAAAATCAGATTACTCAGACACATCAAAACTTTAAATATATTGACATTTTTTCTCTCTGAGCTTTATGGAGTAACCTTAACTCTATTTTTTTTTAATAATTTGGCTGTGAAATTGTTTATTAATTAAGCTCTGTAATGTCAATATCCTAGCCTTACTGAAGTCTATGGCAAAGTTCCTCTTGATTAAAATGAGGTTGGCCATTCAGCCTTATTATTTTTGATGATTTAAAGTCATACATCTTACAGACATTTTAAAGAATTTTAAAGAATGATTCTAAACTTCCTTTATTTTTTTTCATATGGGAAGTATATAGCAAGGAATTTACTATTTAACATTCAGGTATTTGCACAAATGTGCAGAAATTACCCCAGTCACAAAAATAGACCAGGTTATAAATTTATGGCAGAGAATACATTAGAGGATATTGTGAAGTTATCAAGTTCAACAAGTATTATAAATAATTTGCTAATCAAAGGTGGTAAGCAGTTGATGTTAATTATTGTATTAAAATTAGAACACAGATGAGGATACAGTGCTGTATTATTTAAGATGCAATTTTAATATGAGCAATGCTACGAAAAAATTGCTCTCAGAGCTGGGAATATGCTCTTGTTAAGATAAAATCGCTCAGACTCATCTGACCATTGATTCTGTTTTTCATCATGTTCTCTTACTGATAAAAGTTGTAGTCAATCAAACATGGCTCTCTTGTATGATGCAAGAAAAACCATAGATGTGCTAAGTAGATTTCAAACAGTATTCTGGTTTTGGTTGCTGTAAACTATAAACCTTTAACTATTACATTTCATATGAATAATCTTTGTTTTCAAAGAGACATTATTTTTATAAGAAGAAATATATGGTTTTGATGTCTGAATAGTTTGATCTTCTTGCATGGGAATAACAAAATATCCTTTAGGGCTTGCAACCTAAAGACAAAATGCTGTATTTGACATTTATCTGCTCCCCATTCAATTTTGCTCTGGGGGAGGACCAGCAAATCTTTGATTAATTTACAACTGCTTCAGTATGAAATCTTAGTCACAGCATGATGATGGTAGGTCAGCAGCAATGCCCCTTTCAAGGTGCTGTCTTTGAAAGGCTGGAAGGCTCTGGATGTCACTTACAGATTTCTTTATGTTCTTTTTCTCTACATTCTGCTGAAGATTTTTTTTCCATTGCTCATAATCACGTTGAAGAATGAGGCCTTAGCCGCACATTTATAAAACTCTATGTTCATGTGAGCAATTGGAGAGCAAGAAAAGGGCAAAAGAGCCAATGGGTATATTTTATGAAAACTTATGCTGTTTCATAAATTCTACTAGCAGCAAGGATCTAATTCAGCCGCTGTCAGATTTCGGGCCACCTCAGAGGTACTCGTGAAAAATGATGTAACTTCAAATGTCCCATTACCACATCAAAGGATTAATGGGAAACAATGCTTCTTGAGGGAGGTTCTTCATTGTGGCAGAGTCATGGGAAGAGGAGTCAGGGAGCCTATTTGCCAAATGTGTGCAATGCAGGGCTTTCTCTCCTGCTGGAGAACGTCCCAGAAAGCTGGCTAACCTGTGTTAATAGTCCCTTTTCTGTCATCAGACTCCTGTGGAAAGGTGTAGGAAAGCTGGAAAAGTGCTGTCCTGTCCTTATGACACATGGCATAGCATTTGTATCTTTTTTTTCCCTCCCTTATGAATTCACTTGGAATTCAAAAAGCACTTACATGAGAGGATGGTTCTGCAGATAATCCCAACTTCAGTTTCTGTCCTTAACAAGACTATATTTTATGTTTATTTGAAAAGCACATTTATGCCTTCCTTAGTCTAAGTATTCTAAAAACCTTGGTTATTTCTGAAGAATGTGAATTGTATTGGTGACACACAAAGAGACGTGACTGTTAGTCACACTAGCCTACAAACAAAACCTTTGAAACCAAGCTGCATCTGGGTGTATATTTCTATTACTGACTTCAAGCCTGAGTTCATGAGCTTATACCCTAATAAGGGGGAAAAAAAGAAAAAAGTTCATTTTATGGTGCAATTTCATGAGAAGAAGTCTACTTGTGAGTTTTCTTTACATTCACTGAGCCAATACCGTGCATGTTCTGACATCCTAAAGGTCATATAATATCTTTCTCTAGATTTATACATGGTGTAGGAAAAAAAAAAGCAAACAAACATTATGAAAAATAAAACCTCATCACAGTATATGAAAGTTTATGATTCATTACAGTTTGCATGCTTTAGTTTAATTTCCTTCTGCATTTTTTTTTGGTATGATTTTTCACAATAAGAATGACATTTGGGAAAAAAAGAAAAAAGAAGAGAGATACCATCCGCTGTGCAAGAAATCTATTTTAAGCCTTTTTTTTCTTTCTTCTCCCTGTGTGCTTCACAGAGATGAAAAAAATTTATTGATCTTAGCAAGAGATCAATAGGCAGAGCCATTCACAATTAGACATTCTGCAGAAAATAACTTGAATCAAATTAACCTGGAGCACCTGCTCCAGTTTTGCCAGGTAACCTTGCTCTCAAGCAGCTTTTAAGTATAATAAATTATATTTATGTGGTAAAAAGTGGTACCTTATGAATTGTGAAAGATATACTCACTAGGTTGCACTGTAATCCCCTTTGTAATCACCTGTTAGTATATCTTTTATGCTCTGAGATTATAGGGTTTTAGTTCAAAAAATTGTGGTCATACTGTTTTTATTACTTTTACTTCTAAAGGTCATGTTAGAGTTGTCAAAAATAAGCACAGATCTTGGTATTAATATTTTAAAACACGATGTCGGCAAGCCCATATTGTTACTCTCCCCATGGTAATTTAAGGTTGGTGAGCTTTACTGATTAAACCCTTCATTTTAATTTTCAACATTTGCATTTAAAAGGTAGCTCCTTTGACTGGTAATAAATGAGGCATTGGTTATATTTAATAACTCCTATGCATTGTGGTGTCACAGCAGACCCACAAGATCGTACATGCTGTCACATTTAGGATGATAGATTTTATAAAACTGCGTTGCATAAAGATGAACCCTTTTGTGCTACCTTGCAAGGTTGCCATGGTGACAGAGCACTGCTTCATGGGAATTTCACTTTTCTGGTAATGTTAGATACTGAACCCAAAGCTGCTTCTTTTGATTGTTCTTAAATCTCACTTTTAATATGATATCATTTTGTAGAGGCTTATAATTAATCTTTTGTATTTTTATTTTCTAACAAAATCTCCTATAATGCTGTCATAGGTAAAGTACTAAATGTTGACTTGCCAAATGCTGAGCATAGTAGACACTGTAAAGATTTTGGGGTTTTATGTCCCATGACATTGCTCCATTTTATAAATATTTAGGATATGTTTTGCAATTCCACACTTTCTCTGAACTATAAAAAGAAAGATCTCAGACCTCAAGCTGTGGAAATATTTCTATCATGGGAAAACATTACAGATAATATGCTGTAGACAGATAAATCCAATCTTTCTTTTTCTTAATTATTTTGTCAACAAAATGAATTAAAATCTTATATATTTGGAAAATAGTTGCAAAATTGTTTATAGGTCTGCAAATAAAGCCACATTTTTTTGTGGAGTTATTGTGCATTTCTCTGTAACTGGTGATGTATTTTTATTATCCTGTATGAGTAAGAAATCATATGGGAACTTCAGTTCATCTGACATTCATAAGCCAATGATTTTCACTACCTTTACAAATAAGAATGACTGACATGGAAATCCTTATTCCCTGCCCTAAACCCCTATTTCTGCATGCTTGGCTGTGGATTGTTCACTGTGCTGAATCAGCCAGAACTATAATGTTCCCAAGATGCAGCCAACTCCTTGACATGTGGCAGAAAATATATACATGGATATGAGCCGTACCAGTTGGTACCCAGTTGGAGCTCCCTTGCTATGCTAATGAAATTCATGCAACAGGAATATTTTTCTAGTGGAGGGATCTCTTGCTGTTTTCACATGAAAACAGATAAAATAAAGTGCTTTCCTGAGGAAAGTGTTAGAAATTGTTCTGCAGGTTCTCTTGCCCCATTCATACTGAATGTTCCCCCAGAGTGCTGCAGCATTTGTTCAGAGCACCTAGAAGAGAGCCTGGCAAACATCTCACAAACGACTGAGCCAACTGAGAGCGGGTGCTGGAAGATGTGAGAGCCTCTTCCTGCATGGGGAAAGATGGCACTGTGCTCTCTTCTAATTAAACAGGCTTTCCTTTCCCTCTTGCTCCCATTGGAAGCAGTCTTGGAACAAAGAGAGATTGAAAAGGCCAGAAAAGGGAAGCCTCAGCAGGAAGAGAATAGAATGAAATGAGGGAAGACCTTTTCTTCTCCCTTACCTGCAAAATTTTAAATCTCTTCCTTCCAATATTAGTGTTTAAACCTATCTACAAACTGTCCTGCTGCCAGTGAAATCCTTCATTGCCTGTGAGCTTGCATGCTGTCCTCATTTTGCTAAACTTGGCAATGATAAGATGTACATGGACCTTTTGTGCTTGATGTCTTTGCCCCTAAAATTAAGTAGCTTTTTAAATGTTTGCATCATGTTGCTTACATGAAGAATTAAAAGCTGTTCAGCAGGCAGCTTGCTCAATATCCTTTTTTTTTTTTTGTGTAATCTTCTTATCACTGAGTAGAGTTTGTACATGAAGAGCAAGAACTCTTGAAAATGTTTCTTTACTTGAGTGGGAAACTTCTGGTTTTGTTATTTTTCTTAAAAGCTGCTAGATGTCAGAATGTGCTCTGAGATCACCACAGATAATTTTCCTGTTCCACAAATACTAGGAATTGTTCTTAATAATTTTTTAAGATGTCACTTTAAACTAAAAAATTAG
Organism: Machaerirhynchus nigripectus; assembly: GCA_013397975.1. Classification (NCBI taxonomy): domain Eukaryota; kingdom Metazoa; phylum Chordata; class Aves; order Passeriformes; family Dicruridae; genus Machaerirhynchus; species Machaerirhynchus nigripectus. The sequence goes on from VZRQ01004993.1 coordinate 712,315, forward strand.
AAGTAAGTATCTTTTATGGAATATATGAAACTAGCAATACTTTTGTTTTCATATTCTGTAAATAACCTAAGCTTCAGCATTTTTCTCCAAATGTTTTTCTTTAAAAATGTAATGTGATTTCAGTAAATGGTCTATAAAATTTGTAATTAATAGTAGATTCATTACTATAATTAAAATCACTTCATTGTCATTCTCAACAGTACTTCCAGAGGGTAGGGAGACAAGCTGGTAAAAAAGGTTTCAAAAAACTCTACCACTCCTATTACTCTGCTTATTCTAAATGATCATGATAGCTCCCCACTCTATGTAAATAGAGTTCTCTCTATAGAGAACCTCATGTCCTCAAATACCTGTTCATCAAGAGAGAACTTAGTCCTTCTGGCATCTCCTAAAATATTGATAACATCTTTTTCTCTTAAAGAGAGAACGTTCCCCTGTTTAATATATTCAACATTCACAATGCATGTGACTTTTTTAATCAACTGCAGTAGATAAAAGAAGATCTGAAGACTCAGATTCTGAGCCCTCTTCTCCATCATAATATAAATTCAGGCAATATTTTGGATAACAAGACATACATCGTGATCAGAAAATCTGCTGCTGCTATTAGCACCTCACTTCTGTCTGATAAAGCTTTTCTGGGAAATGTACAATACTACAAGCCTGAGAGAGAAGATAGAAATTCTTTTGAATCACCAGCAATTCTTACTGTCCTAAATTATTCCCAATTAATTGTTTTAAAAGAAGCACCTTTTTTCACATACATGAATAGTAGAAAAATCACTTTCACTTCAGATACAAGCTGTACCCAGGAATCGTGCAGTATTGTCACTGCAACTAAAGTGCAATGACCCCTAGTATGCAGAAGGTGAAATACTCTGATAACACATTTGTGTGTATTTACTGTGCTGGCTCACTTCTTCTGTGCACCCTCCCTTTTGCATCCCTCCCTGTAATAAGGATGTCATACTCTGCAAAAAAAGGATTACTTTCTTCACCCTCTGCCTGATGAAGTGCATACCAATTTCTTTCCAAAAATTTGCAATTTTTTTTTCTTTACAAGATGATTTTCACTTTGAACATGCTGACAGCTATCATGTGTCAGGAATGTAGCAGGATGCTGATGGATATTTGTCATAAGCAGCACCAATCTGTAGGGCAATTTGAGTGCTCTTCAAGAACTCTGTACTATTGATGCATTTATTTATTCAAATACAGTGCCTCAGTGTTATCTTCAAAAGCTCACCTGAGCAGCATCGTGGCAGAAGCTTGTGTAGGGAGGGAAGAAGGCGAGAACCAAGAATCAGATTTGGAGAGTTTCTTCCATAAATTAACGTTATCTTCATGCACGTGTCTGAGCAGGGATAAGTAGTAAAGCAAACCAACAACTCCCAGGGGAGAGTACTGTGTCCTCTCTCTCATATAACCTTAAAATAAGACCTGAACAATCAAGCTGAATTAGAGAGGAGATATATTTATTTTATAGCAAATTTGTCTGAGATACATTTATTTTATAGTATCTTCCTCAGTTTTGATTTCAAATGATGTTTGACATATATTGTTAAGTCATTGATAAGGTGCTCTGAAGAGTGATTCTATATTAATAAACACACTAGAAAAGCAAATAAAGTACTGCTGAAAGTATTTCTATATTTTTAATAAGAATGGATGCTTATATATTCTTTGCAAAAAGGAGCCCAAAATAATAACCCTTTAAAATAGAGTCATCTTAATAGTCGTTGAAAAAGCTTCATGAACCAGATTTTTAAGTTGATAGTTTGGGTTATTTCTTCAAAAATGTTAGTTATAGAGAACCTCTCCATCTTAACAGTGTACACTAGTTAAGGATCTGATCTTTTTTCACCGTTGCCATGGTTAACATCTCTACTCCACACTGAAGACAGCCAGACTACGGGTGAGCATTTTCATCTTCTGCTACATATTGCATTATAAGGACTTTCTCATTTTTCTTGTTGTATTTATTTATTTAAATGTAGCAGTTGGAGTGGAACCAAGAACCTCACAGGAGCACTCTCAGGTAGAAGTTTGTGTCGACAAGACATAGATGTTTCTTTGGTTTCTGTCCTCTGTTTTTTATTTGATTGGTTCCTTGTTAATGAGTGTTTGAACAAAGGTACTCTGCTCCAGCTATGTTGGAGAGAACCCTGAAAACCTTATCACTTAGAGCTTTATTTAAATTAAGAAAGCTCTTTGAGTGGTTTTGGAGATCATAAGAAGTAAGCCAAGAAAGCAACTAAAGGTTGGTTACTAGGTAATATACTGACTTCAGAGGTACTTTTTTACCTTTAGGAATCAGCATATCAGAAGTCCATAAATGAGCAATAAAATTTAATAATCTTTATATTTGCTTTAGGCCTTTGTGATCAAAATATAATTCCTCCTCTATAGGAAAATCTGAAGTTTAAAAACTATTTTTGGGTTTTTTTTTTTATTCCCGTAAAAACTGGGTTTTCAGAACTTTCTGTGAAGTGACACATTTTGTCGATGTTGGCTATTACCGAAATAGTGTTGATGTGAGATTCATTGAATCATAATCAAAAAAGGATACGCAGCTACAAATCTGGATGCAATCTGGAGCCTTCTTGGGCCACATGCTCAGCCTGAGCATCACATGTGCCTCAGGGACTTACCTCATCACATTGCGTTATGGAATTGGCTTCTACATTTGTGAAAGGCACCCTGGCCAGAGGAATTTGCAAGTTCACTTCTAAATGCAGTACAATATCATGTATGTTGGGTATTTTCTAGCACCATATGACATTTTTTTCCTGGGACGCTCTGATTGCTTGATTGAGCTTTAGAAATAAGTCGAGTATGCTGTAGAGAATCACCTAAATATGGGTGGGAAAGAAAGAGACCCCTTAGAAGTCACCCCAAGTGTATGCAAACCTCACTCATGTGGGCTTCATTTAAGGGTTTCTGAGATCACAAACCAGAACCTGCAGTGGGAAACAGAGAGTTGTGTTCTAACCCAGTTTAACACTGACCCACATTCAACGGCAGTGACAGATGAAAGGATTCTTAAACTGTTTCAGTAATTTAGCCTTCGAGGGAAGAAACACAACTTTCTAGCCCTGTATTCTTTCCTCCTCAAAAAAAAATACTTATTTACTTTTTTTGCAACACTTTATCCATGTTGTTTTCTGTACTATTTCTATTGATTTTAATAATTAATACAATTTATATAATTATATAACTATTTCAGCTCTCTTTAAGTACCTAAAATGAGATTGTAGTGAGGTGGGGATTGGTCCCTTCTCCCAAGTAACAAGCAATAGGACAATTCAAAATGGCCTCAAGTTGTGCCAGGGGAGTTTAAGATTGGATATGAGGGAAAATTTCTTCATGGAAGGGGTTGTGAAGCACTGGAATAGGCTGCCCAGGGAGGGTTTGAGTCACCATCCCTGAAGGCATTTAGGAGTCGTGTAGTGGGGCACTTAGGGAAATGGTTTTATTGGTGGATTAACAGTTGGACTGGATGATCTTTAAAGTCTTTTCCAGCCTAAATGCTTCTGTGATTTGAAGAATTTTTATACTTAATTATATTACTATATATTTATTTCTATTTAATTACTATTCATAGTACCTGGGAGAATGTAAACATAAATACCCAACCTCTCTCTTTGTGAATATGAGAAGATATATACCTTCCTTTTTACAGGGGAAAAAGTGTCTGAACCTTCTGGCAGTTATCTGCAAATGTGAGAGATGTTGTGAGAACAGTTTTATTTCCAGAGAAAGAGATCTTCTTTCTAGGCTCTAAATAGATGTGTGCGCTGTAATATATTTAGGATACTGTTGGACTGAGTTTGTTTTGATAGAAAACAAAGACAAATGCAGTAGGTAAATGTGATCCTGCTTCTCATTTTATAACAATCAAGAATTTCCACATAACTAACCAGTATTCAAGTGTCCTCTGACTGCTTGTAATTGCTGGTGTAGATGCATTGAACTTGTTTTCCAGTTGCTTCTTATTTCCCACCTTGGTCACACTGAGAATCAGAGCAAAGGCCTTCTCTTGCTCCTTCCCTCCATATCAAATCAAACTCAAGCATGAAAGGCCAGAATATTAATAAAAAAGCAGCCAGTTTTCCGAGATCTTTATGGCCCAAAATAATTAATCTAATGTATGTTATAATTATGTCTAGCCACAAAAATAGTAATACAGTTCTATTTTTTCCTAGTGCTGAAAATGCATTGAGGTCCCTACACATTCTTTCAAGGAGAGGTCTATGTTACTTTTTTCACTATCTGGAACAGAGTTGTGATGATTTCAGAGAATCATAGAATATTTGGATTAGAAGGGACCTTAAAGATCATCTCGTTCTACCCCCCTACCGTGGGCAGGGATATCTTTCACTAGACCAGGTTTCTCAGAACCCCATCCAACCTGGCCTTGAACACTTCCAGGGATGGGGCAGCCACAGCTTCTCTGGGCAACCTGTGCCAGTGCCTCACCACCCTTACAATAAAGAGTTTCTTTCTCATTTCTAATCTAAGCCTTTTTTTGCTTGGCATTTTCTTGGATTTCTTGGCAGGTATTTTAATTGATGCCTGTTAAAAATATATATAATATGATCCTATGACTTGAAAAAATTGTGTTGGCATCATGGATATTTTATATTATGTGCTAAGTTGATGAACCAACTCGCAGAATCTTCCTGTCACCTGAGCCAACAGATGCTATAGACAGCTGCAAAGCTACTTCTAATAAAAAGGATTTGAATTGACCATGACATCTGAGTACATTTTTCAACTATATCTAAAGCACTGTTTGCATTAACATCTACCTTAGGAAAAAAAATCATAGCTTTTACTTTATTTCTTAATATACATTTAGATTTTAAAAGATAATTTTTCATTTCTAGTCTAAGGACTAAATTACTATTTTGATGAAGCAATTCACAAATACTTTTATAGAACAGCTGGGATTTTTGGCATGTTCCCTGCTGACAGTTCTTAAGAAATGTGTACCACTACCCAAGATTTTACATCTTTTGAGGTCTTTTTAGGATCAGGCTGTTACAGGCAGACAAGGTGTTGGTATGGATTTTCACCCAATTCTAAACTATCTTCTTTCTCTCCCTCTGGCACATCAATATTACAATATTCTCTTTTTTTGTTTTTAATAAATATATAGCCATCCTAATTTGAACATTTGCTAAGACAGCTCTATATATAGTGTTGTATGGTATTATTTCAAGTCATGCATATTTTATTTATATCTTTCCTAACTTGAAGATCCAGAGCCATATGTTTCAGCCATATATCAGCAGGGCTGAGCATCTGCTCCCTACAAAGATGAAGTAGTTTCAGGGGAAGCTGAAAGTGATAAAACCCTTTTCAAATCCAAATTCACAGAATCACAGCACAGGTGGTGCTCGAAGGGATCTGTGGAGATCTAGTCCAACCCCCCCTGCCAAAGCAGGTTCACCTACAGCAGCTTGCTGGGATCACGCCCAGCCAGGTTTGGAATATCTGAAAAGACAAAAGCTTCAAAACCTTCCTGGGCAGCTTGTTCCAGTGCTCTGGCACCCTCAAAGTAAAGATATTTTTTCCTCATAGTCAGATGGAACTTTCTGTGTTTCTGTTTGTGCCCATTGCCCTCTCTTCTGCCACTGGGCACCACTGAAAATACTCTGGCCTCATCCTATACACACCCACCCTTAAAAGATTTGTAAGCATTGATAAAGTCCTCTCTGTCTTATCTTCTCCAGCCTAAACAGACCCAGATCCCTCATCCTTTCTTCATAACAGAGATGCTCCAGTTCTCTTACCATTTTCATAGCCCTCTGCTGGACCATCCCCAGTAATTCCTTGTCCTTCTTGAGCTGGAGAGCCCAGAACCAGACACAGCACTCCAGATGCAGCATCTTCAGCAGGGAGTAGGGGCAGGTTCACTTCCCTTGACCTGCTGGCCACACCCTTCCTCAAGCACAGATTTTGTCTGTCTTATTTCCTTGCTTAAAACCTCCATAGGTTTTAAGGTGCTTGGTGCACTAGCAGGATAGCAATGAATCTCGTCCCAGATATGGTCCTACATTTTAAAAAGGCATTTTAGAAATAATGCAGTGGTCCAGGCATAAATAAGCTGTAGCTACAGGTTTTTCTTTCACACAGTCATTCAGATGTCATTTATAGTCTAAGTCATTTCAGGGCTATGTGGCTGAATCTTGATTGTGAAACTGTACCCAAAACAGCAGCGTGAGTTATCATCACAGTAAATATTATGATGAAAGTAAAAGGGCGGAGCTTATTGGAATAATAAAGACGCACATAAAGAAGCATTAAGTGCTCTATTAGCCCCTCAACTGGTATACATCAGGATCCCAGACTAGGACTTGGCTGAAGAGGGGAGGAAGGAGTAGCTGTGACTGCCTCTAGCACACAAGTGTGTGGAAAAGTCCAAAGCCAGAGAGGAAGCTGAAATTCCACTTCAGCAGAGAACCAGAGCAGGATCAGTCCAAGTAAGAATGAAATTGTTTAAAAATTTTATTATCTGGGACATCATAGTCCCTGCTGAACTGTTAGGACAGTGTAGTCAAGTACTCCCCCTCTGGATTTGTCATCCTGCGACAAAGATGGCTTTTGCAGACAGTTTCTATCAAATTTGGTTCTGTCTGAATGTAAACATCTAAGACTGTTTGATTGTAGGTATGTTTCTTTTTATTTGCCTCGATGATTTGTGGGAAATAAGTGCAATCCTCAGATTTTTTTACTAGCATTAAAGGTGTATTCTGAAGAAAAGCTTGTACATCAGGTTAATATTTACCTCATTTACTAAACTTTGGGGCTATTTGGGGCCACTCTCTTTCAGGAAAGGTATTGCCAGTTCAGCATCATTTTTTCATGGCCTGTTATAAATCTTTGATGTCCAGTTCTCGAGGGAGAGAATGAATGGACATCATTTAAAGCTACATACTGTACTGTGTTCTTCAAAAAGACTGGCTTCTGCAAAAACAGAATTCAAACATCACAGGGGGTACGAGCCCCCCAGTACAGATGATGTGTTAAAGGAAAAGTGCTTGTTGTGTGAATCAGGTATTGTTGAGATTATGCAGTTAAAAAGTTTTTTATTTTTAGGCCTTGAGAACATTGGGGAAGCTCTCTTAATGCATTCCAAAATGTGAATTTGGCCACCTTCTGAAATTTCTCCAAGTTTATTCCTAGCACATTTTGCTTCAGAAGAGCCTACCTGTATATTAAATGCACAAAGACCTCTGTATACAGGTGTTGGTTTTTTGATATCCGTTATCTAACCCCAATGGTTCTAAGACCTGGCTCCATGCTAAGAAAATAGAATTCAATTTTGATTCTTGGTTAGACTGAAACTAAAGAGATTTCAAAATTATTTCTGGGATCTTCATTTTAGTCCTTTGTCTTCTAAGGTTTGGGTTTGGGTGTTCCAGCTTTGTTCACTAGAGTAGTGGGAGTTGAGATTGTTATACACCACATCACCTAGATGGGAATGATTTCCTTAACTTCATTTCCCACTTTTCCACAATATACATGTGTTGTGTAAAATAATAAACAAAAAAACAAAAGAAACCAAACCAAAACCTGAGGCTATCTAGCTTCTTATTAGAAATATTTTTCTATATGGAGTTTGTAATGTAAAGACAGTCGGCCACTGCAGGACATTAAATATTTGGGATCACCACCAGTTAAAGCATCACTGATTGCAACTGAGATTACATGTATGCCCAGAATTAGGATATTGCTACTCTCTGTCACAAAAAGATTTCTTTAATCCAGTGAGTCCAATGTCTTGATATAAATTATAGCCTTATAATTCAATAATAAAAGAACTATTAAAGGTCATATAAAATGCTGAAAGACAGGTTTAATACTGGAACTGTTCACCAGTTAATCTTTTCCCACCTCTATCCCTTTTCCCTTGAATATTCAGAGAGATATCCAAATTGTTTTCACTGACAGTGTTAGTAAACTTTACTCATGAGGGCTTTATAGAATTGTAATATTTATCCTTTGCTGAAAATATTGTGGGCAGAAACAAACGGGATTTTTTGGGAGGAGGAATGTACAAAAAATATTTTATTTGCTTTAAGAGTCCTTCCTGTTTGTTTTAAACAAGTTTCCCCTCTGATTTAAGGGCTTCTTAGGAAGACTATTTATACATTTCTAAAATTTACTTGATCGAGTGACTTTTAATAATTCATCTCCTTGCCTCACATAATTAAATGACCTATAATGTAAGAATTTAAACAGAAATTTGTATTGCAAAATAAGTTCAAGTACATGTGACACAAAGCTCTTAATGTCCTTTGCTCTCTGGTATTTCCAACAGAGATCCAGGCCTAAACACCTCCTGAAGATTTTAGCAAAGGATCATTTGACCCTGCTTACAAAATTGCCTGGGTAGTTCTACATTGTGAAAAAGATCAGAAAATTTCCAGCTATTATATCAGGATGGTAAGCAAAATATCACATAGAGATACTGGCACGGTTCCCAGAAACAACAGGCCCAGACTAAAAGCAAAAAAAACAAAAAACCCTGCTTTTCTGGAGAAAAGTTTAGCTAGTTTAGACACAAGGAATCACTGATGCAGATAGTTCCTTCCCATTCTTGACTAGATAATTCACTTTCCTCTCAGGGAGCAGATGGCAGATGCATATATACCCTACATGTAGCACAGTTCGGAAAGGTTTTAAAAAAAATTATACCGGGGTGTTGTCAGCTACATTTTCCAAGACTAGAATTTCTGTTTCCCATGTATTTTACCTCTCATTGTGAGGATTTAATGTATGCCCAAAAGTTGATACCTTTAATCCTCTTTCAGGTCACCTGCAGACTTTTCTGATAGCTTAAAATCTGGTTTTTACTCTAGGTTAGTAAATTTTGATGAACACTCTTGAGTTCGCATCATGCATATGCCAAGTAGCTCCAAAAGAAATCTTTAAAAAAAACCCCATGCTTTATGTGAACAATTTCACACTGACAATGAAGATGAAATTTTTATACCACTGCAGCAATTCTAAAGCACAAAATTTGTCCTGATCAATCATTAGTCAAGACTTACAGCACATAACTCTGAAATATGAGTGTGAAGGAGAAATATTAAAAACAAAAATTGTATAAAACTGGGACAGAATTAGTATTGAATCTGGCACCCTACCAGTGCTGGGCATAGCCTGCTAACAGCAAAATCTGTATATCATCTATTATATTATTGCTGAATTGTAATTATTTCTTGATGAAAACTGTTCATGTCTGCTTTCAAAAATCTTCAGAAGTTCTGAGTATAGGAAAAGACAATTGCTGAAGTCAGTGTTATCCTGTGTCTCTGCTGAAGTCAGGGAGTAGCTGTAGGGTGTCAGATAGCAAAACCAGAGCACAGCAGAGGTTCTGCTCCCCATTTTTGAGATGAAAAATAGAAACTGCTTGTTTTTCTTCACTTTAATGAAGTTAATTGTTCAGTGCAGATGCCCTGGTCACCTCTTGAGCACTAATGTGTCTCCCTCTGTCCCTGGAGATGCATTTTTACTACCTCAGAAATCTTCCAATTGTAAATTCTAGCTGCAGAAAATCCTCAGTGTTTCCACATAAACTCAAGAAATGCAGCTTTCCTGAACAGCATACCACTTGCTAACCTCTCAAAAAATTTGTCTGTTACGATTTCAATAGGAATTGTCTTCATATTGTGTTTTTACAGTGACCAGAATAGCTTGAAAAGATGTTAAGCTCCCATATTTCAAAAATAAAAATTAGTTTATCAAACAGCTTTTATTTCCAATACTCTCTGTATTTTTTTGTGTGCTTTCTCAAGCTTGTTTACAAATGTGGTAGATCAATCTAATTTTTTAGGTAAATTGATGTGAGAAATTATTAAATGCATTACTCTCTCCATACTCTCTCCATACTCTCTCCATTATCAGGTATTATCTACATCTTCTTTTTTTCATCCCTCAGACCATAATTTCATCCTTTTAGTCTTGGAGTAGAAAATAAATGTTATAAATTATGTTCTTCAGACAGAAAGGTGTGACAATCTATAACGGGCTTTGGGCCTTTATTAATAGCCTCTTTCTTTAAACTCTGAGAATATGGTTCATTGAGAAAAGGCCAAATATTAGTCAGAGTGGGACTTCATGTTGCTTGAAAACAAAGATGAAATTGTGTTCTTTTTCTGCAAACTGAGTAATAACTAAGAAACAAGAGGGGGAAAGAAGAATTAGTGTTATTTTTTTGAAAACAGAAAAATAGTTGTTTTTAGGAAAAAAAAGGTTGCTTTGTTTCTTGAAAATGCTATCATATTTAGATTGAAAGAGGAGTATAAATACCATAAGGAAATGCAAACACTTCAGCTGCAGAGCAGGCTGGAACTTTTTTTGATAATTACGGTTTCAGCCGGAGTTGCTGGGTCTGCACCAATTCACTCCAGCAAACTGCCAAGTCATAAATATATTACAGCTTTGTTGGCTTCCATTACAACTTCATTGACCTTTATCTCAACAAAAAACTTCTTTTAACTAAAGGTTCTTCTACTTTTCAGTTAAATGTGTTTGTCAGTTTTCCCTTGATACGTAACTGTGGCACTGCAAGTAGGTTTTTAATTTCTTTTAGAACAAAAGCAGCGTAAAACTCTCCCAGGTGCACAAATGGACATAAATATTCCATTTACAGAAATGTTAAATGGAGATGACTCTTGGCAGGAGACAATCAACCTTCATAAAATGTGGTATCTCTCTCTTCCCCAAGTGACAGTGAATGAGCCATAGTGGTCAATTATCTCTTCATAGCGACCAATTCATTGGTTGCTGACATTTAATTAGATGTACAAAAGAAAACCTATAGTAAATAGTACACAAACATCAATAATTATGTTCACTTCCTTCTAAAAACAAGACTTAATTGAATTTTAATGTTGGGTTTTTTTCCTTAATATGGGATCTTCATGTAAATTTCTATCAGTAAGTTTCACCATTTCATAGCTACACTGTCCCTCTCTCTAATCACAATTCTACAGCAGAAACTCTCTGGGAGTTTTTTCTCCATCTCTCCTGTATTTCTTTTTAGTCTAAAATTACAAGTTAGAGAGAAAAATAGGATTTGAGTTCTATAAAACAATGTAACTGAAACCTTTTTTTTGCAAAACATAGGGGCTGGAGATCTCTATACAGACTCTTAGGTAGATATTAAACTGCTCTTTCTAACAGATGAAGTTGGTTAATTTAAGTTTCAAACTGCAAATGAAAAGCGCATATATCTGTTAAATCTCTTGTATAGTGAACTTTACTTGTCTTAAACCTTATGCTTCGTGTTTAGTAAGTTGCTGATTTATATTTTGTTGACTTCAGTTGATGATGGATTTGTTTATAACCTTTATAAAATCATGCCAAAATGTTACATAGAAACTTATTAACTTTACTGTTATAGTACTGGAACAATAACCATAGGTTAAAGGTCCTACTGAGACAGATAAAAACATACCAGATTGTCCTAACCTGATTCATTTTTGTGCTAGATCCTCATTTCAAAAGAAATTTTATTATCTATATATAATTATATATGAGGAAGTCCCTGAGTTTTTAATTAGCCAAGAGGTAAATATATCAGAAATTAATTTAGTAATATTTTTCTATTATGCCAAGATTACCTGCAGTCCTGCAAGCAAAACTGGCTCACCTTTGCAGAGCTCAGTGCCCATTTTTCTTAAGAAAATTGGGATTTCAAGATGAGAGGAAATGTGTCTGGTACATCCAAAAAGTCATTTCCATTAACACCCTCTGCACACACTGACTGAGGGAGGAGTTCTGTTAAAGTGGGCCTTACTGCATCCTCCCACATAAAGCAGGTGAAGCACTGAAAGTATTTATAATTGTTATTGTTAATATTTCTGTTATTATTATGTGATTATAGATATTCTTGTGCATCTTTTTTTTACTGTGTTAAAAGAAGTTTGCATCACTGCATACCAAAATTGGCTTGAGCAAGGCATCCAGATTGAGTAGATAACAGTAAGTTGCAAAGAGGCCACTTAGTAAAGTCAGGAAAATAACATTTTCTTTTAAAGCATGAGATTTTGATGCCAGAGTTCTATCTTGCAGGTGCAAACAAATACATTTATTATATTTCCACATGCTGAATGTTAATTAATTTTCTTTAATGTTCTGAGCCAATCTGCTCGACAGTCCCACTGGGAAAACCGCACAGCTTGGAAGAGGCAATGGAAAGACAAAAGCAGCCTGTTCCTTTCCTCACTGATGTGGCATTGCAGCATCAGGCTTTCTTCATGCTTTTTAAAAGAGTAGGATCTAAATGCCTGTTATCTTCTCTTTCTTCATCTGAGTCATTTCCACCTAGAATGTATCTAGAGGCCATCTGAAAACTAGGTTGAAACTCTTCTTGAAGTTGGAACTTTGAAAATGCACAAATAAACTCTGTAATCGTGATAAACAATTTTTCATAATGGGGTACTGAAATGATACCCAAAGTGTGTGGACTGTGCCTCTTTCTTTGAATGCCATCCTTTTAGTTAGTATCATAATAACAATGTCACACGAATTAAAAGTACAAAGAAGTGAAACAGTTTCTTATACGAGGAATAGAGACGCATGACAAAATGGATGTTCCCAAAGCAAACTCTAGGGAAGGGCTGATGAGTTGCAGGGACAGACTTGCCAATCAATAGGGATGTGCATGGAAGAAATCTCAGTTGTATTATAAACAGTAAAAAATGACAGGGGATGTGGTTAATTATTATAATGGCTTAGTGACTTGAATACTCAGGGGATGTGATTTCTCAATTAAATACACTCCTCAGGTTGCTGCATTGTCACTTTGAAATGTCACTGGTTTCAATCCAAGTAGTAATTATTCCAGGATAATACTTTGATCAACGAAATCTGGAAGATAATGCCTGTACCCAGGAAGGTTCTTCCCTTTCCATAACCTGTCCAGCTGCCCATCACATCTTTGGGAATTACTGTTACTCTGTACTGTACCTGAGTTAGGCAGTTGTAACGTTTACCCTTCAGCAAACTAAAATGTTAAATTACCCATTCAAGAAAAAAGCTTTTCCAATATTCCAATCCAATATTCAGAGTTTATATAAATTTGACAGTCTTTTGTGAAATCAAATATAACAATCCTAAGGATCATTTAAAAATATGTGCAAGGCAATAAATTTCAAAACCGAAAAAAATGTTTTTTGTTAATTCATAAAACGCCAAAATCAATATTGGTAAGCTTACATGGGAATTTTTTTAGAAAATAGCAAAACTGGACAGACCAGAAATACAGGTAATTTTAGTAGAAAAGCTGTGTGTTTTTCTCTGTAAATAATTACTTCTATAAATACTCTGAACAGTCTGAAATGGAATATAGAATTTGAAAATAAAAAGGAAATTTTAATGCATATATTATTATTTTGAGAATTAGCTAATTTTAAAGCTGTATCTTGGAGAAAGTATTATCCTCAACAGGGCTTTTTTTGAAATTCTTTTCCATAACATCTATCAAATAAATACATATTATCATGTCAACTGTGGATAAAGCCAAATGAAACCAACATTCCCCATAGGACAGAAATCTGATTGTATTTATTTCTGGTGAGAAGATCTTGCATTTTTTTTCATACATGTGACAGTGCTCTCAGAAAAACTTTGAGATTTCCAAATAGTGTACTAAGTAGGAGGTTGAAACCAATTTTTTTTCAAAGACAAAACCTGTAACAAATTATTTGTCTAGAAAGAAGTGCAAGAAGATTGTTTTAGGTAGCACAAGGTATTTTGTAAAACACTATTTTTTAACTAGATGATATTCATGGTAGAGGGTATAATTTCTAGCTAGTGTATTCAGTTCCTCTCCAGTGTCATGCTCATTGGACCGATCTGCAAAGTAAAAGTTACATTTTTGTCTCATTTATTCATCTTAGTAAGGAAATTAAAGGTAAATTATCTATTATGCTTTTAAAGATTAAATAAACAGGTATGAATGCAGGTATCACCTGTCTCACCTGAAGGTATGTGACAAAATACTCCAGATTGGGTAAAAATGTTGCTGAAATTTGCTTGGGTTTTTTGTGTTCTCTGATCATCTGCTCTTGATCAGAACACAGAGTATTACAAACCAGCCTAAACAAATGATTCTGAGTCTGAAGAGATGATTCTTAGTCTAAAGAGGTGATTATCCCACTGTATTCAGTGTTGGTGCAGCCTCACCCCCAGCGTTGTGGGCAGTTCTGGGTCCCACAATTTAAGAAGCACCTGGAGGTCCTTGAACGCTCCCAGAGGAGGGCAAGAAAGCCCATGTAGGTTAATGGCCTCCAAGGAATGTCCTGTGAACAGTGGGTAAGGACTTTGGACTTGCTCAGTTTGGAAAAAAAGGAGGCTGAGGGGCTACCTCATTGCTCTCAGAAGCTTCCTGGGATGGGGAAGCAGCGATGGAGGTGCTGAGCTCTTCTCCCTGTGACAGGATGTGTGGGAATGGTTCAAAGCTGTGCCAGGGTAGGTTTAGAATGGAAATTTCTTTATGGAGAGGGTGGTCAAACACCCGAACAGGCTTTCTAAAGAGTTGCTCAATGCTCCAAGCCTGCCAGTGCTTCAGAAGCATTTGGACTTTGAATAAGCTGTCATTGTACAGAAATGGAAATCAACATTTACATGTTGATGTAACAACATGTTATGTAAAGTTTTAACATCTGTAATCAGGTAAATTATTTTCTTGATTGAAAAAATGTTTTGTGTAGATTTAAGGTGAGTTCTGAGTACAAGGCAAGTAATGCATTAGCTTCTCCTAATTGGGGAAACATGAACATGAGTTACATACATCTCATCAACAGTCATTTTGCATCTGCTGCTGGGAAATTAAATCCTGTGATGTTTGCATCAGATTGCATCACTTTACGGAGGTGAGATTATAGAGACCACAGGAGTAAAACTCCTGAAGCTATTGACAAAAAAGGTCGTGATTGATTTTATGATTATCCTGTGGTTGTACTATTCATTTTCTTCAATATTTTTGTGACTATAAAGAAACAGCCTTTGAAAAAGCAGGATAAAACATAACAGATAGTCGATGTCATCTATAGTTGATTTTATTTCATCAGAATGTACATCTTCAGCATAATACAGTGAGTAAATGATATTTGTATTGAAAAAAGAGGACAACAGTGTTGGCAAACAGCAGAGCAAATGTACAATTATCCATACTGCCTTCTTCAACCGTGTTTCAAACCATGGTCTGGTGCCCCATATCTTTACCTAGGGACAAAGTTCTGGGTGCCTAGCAATCAGTCAATTCTCCTATTCCAGATGTCATACAGAATAACCAAGTCAGACAGAAGCTTAGTGGAAGAAAGACTGAGCAGCTCATTCAGACAGATTGAGACAAGGTAAATATTTTGCAGGGGCTGTGGCACTTTTAAAACTAATGCTGACACAGCCACAAACTGTCTAATGCTATAATAATACCAACCTATATACCTGGAATAGTTTCTATCCTGGTATAGCCCTCAGACTATCATCCGTTACTGATTTTTCAGGTAGGTTGTGATGCAGTTCCAACAAGAAGTCCAAGAGTAATCAGTAGAGACTTTAGGGCCTTGGGACAACTAGTTAAGAAAACAGGAGTGCAAGTAGCATTGCCCTCTATCCTTCCTTTTGGAAGGAATTGTGAGGGAAAAACGGGCAAGAGCCAGCAGATCAAGATGTGGCTCTAAGCCTGGTGTCACCAGCAGAATTTTGGGTGCTCTGATCGTGGGTTTTGCTCTATACAAGAGCAAGTCTGCCCTTGATAGACTGGCACATCTGTCCCAAAGGGAGAAAAGGATCTTTGCAAAGGAATTAGCAGGGTTCATTGAAAGAGTTTTGTCGTACTCAGACACGAAAGGACCACGCAGACACCGTTCTGTCAGGATAAGGCCTGGGCCAAAAGAGAGAGAGCAAGAAGGGCCAAGGTAGGGCAAGAAGAAGGAAGAAGGAGGAAAAGACCCGGCCCAGCTCTTTATTTAGTCAGTTATATATCTTTTTAGAGACAACCATGGACTGGAGGATGGGGTTACCACCTCTCCATGACACTGGTCAGACCAAAAGTCTATCATAATTCTCCGCCTAACAAAAAGAATGATAATAATAGATATTGGTAGGTAAACATGCCTGATGCTTACAGTAAAATGCCTGGGAAATTCTACTACAAGAATGAAAACATAGAAAGACTGCAAAATTCAGGGCAACAGAGTTTTGAACTAACTTAAAAAGGGGAAAGGGTTAAAGCCAGGATCAGTAGAGATAAGCATGGGGAGAACATGCTTGGAGTGCTGGTGTGCTATGGAGGTCCCTCAGTCTGCTGTCTCAGTAAAGTGAGGGTATGGATCTCCATGTGGCAGCAAAGACACGAGGGCTATTGATGTGCTAGAAACCATGGAAACGCCTGAGAACAGTCGCAGAGATTAAGGCTTCTCCCTCCTAAAAGGTGGTGGGATCAATAGCCCCAGTGAAGTGCATCTCCACCAATGCACACGGCGTGGGCAGAAAACAGGAGGAGCTAGAAGCCACTGCACCGCAGGAAAACTGTGACACAGGCATGGTGGAAACATGGTGGGATGAGTCACACAACTGGAGTGCTGCAATGGATGCTTATAAACTCTTCAGAAGGGATCAGCAGGGAAGGGCAGGCAGTGGGGTAGTGCTGAATGTTGGGGAGTATCTCAATTATTTTAAGCTTAATGATGGCAACGTAGAGTGTTTATGAGTAAGAATCTGGTGGAAGGCCAACGAGGCAGAGAATCCTGGTGGGAGTCTGTTACAGAACACCCAGCGAGGCTCAAGAGGCAGATGAAATACTCTATTAGCAGCTGGGAGAAGTGTCACAGTTCCTAGCCCACATTCTCCTGGGGGACTTCAGCTTAGCAGGAAATACAATACAGCAGAAAGGAAGCAGTCTATGAGATTAGTTTTTTCCAGCCGAAACAATTCTATGTTTCTATGATAGTACTACCTCAATTCCTTAGCCTTTCATTTTCTGTATTTCACTCCTTCTATGCTTTAATGAGGTGCTCTGGGTACTTCAGAAATCTGGTCCTTTTCCCTTGTTTTCAATCTTTTTGAGGAAGTCCACGCTGCTGCATTTTTGCAGCTTTTTGCAGGAGGTGTCTTTAATTCATCTCCAGCATTCAATACACACACTTGCTGAAGAAACCAGTGAGTTCTTCAGTTTGTTCTGCATTTTTAAAAGACAGTTCATAGATTGCATACTATGGAGAAAGGCATTTAAGGAATCACAGAAAATAGGCAGATTTTTCTCATGGTAACAGCATATCAGCTGGAAGCAAATATAGATTTGATATAATTGTTGGTTCCATTTATTCCTCTGAATGAAGCACTATCATTTAGGTGATGTTGACCAGCTAATGTTAATTACTATAATTGATCAGGATGTTAAAAAAATTTTAAAATGTCCTTTCCATGCCTATATTTGGTGTATGCTTTTTCCATGTTGTGTAATTACCATTAGTGGATCCAAGCAGGCTCCTCAGATTACGAACAAATAAATTATCGTAGACAAATTTGCAAACAGATGAAATGTTTAAATAGGTGCAGACTGTTAGAAAAATCTGCAGTTTTTGCTGAACGAACTCAGTTCTAAAGGACCAGAATTAGTGGTTAGAAATCAGAGGGTTGGGCCAGAACAACAGAGACCTTGAGAAGCCCCTGCCTCTGTTCTCCTGGGAAAAGAGAATCTGGTACAAAGCATGGAACAAGTGCAAGGAGCCACAGCAGCAGACAGGTTTCTGTGCATCAGGTGAGGGGACAGGTGGGCATGACAAGTGTCCTAGCACCGTTCCCAAGTGAGCAATGCAGGTGCTGCATCTCAGCTTTGCAGAGCCAGGCGTCTGCACTGGTTTCTGTGATGCACTGATGCACCTGAGGCTGGGTATCTCTTACTTAGAGCCGCCTCAGGCTTGGTATTTTTATTGCTTTCCAGTTGCTGCTGTGATGGTCGTACAGATGTGGAAAAGGAAAGGAGTGGAAAAAGGTGGAGAAAAAGAGGAGGGAAAAGAGAGAGCGAGGAAGGGAAGGTAAGGGAGAGATGCATGTAAGGGCAGAGAGAAGGAAAGCTTATTTCTCAACATCTTGATATCCATCTTACTGGTCTCCTCCTGGGAGACTGAAAACCAGCTAGAACAAGAACTTAAAGGACAGATGGCACAGCATAACTCTGCTGAAAATCTGTTCTTAATTCTCTGATTCAGCTTTTGCCCAGTATGTGTTGTTCTGAGAAGTTGTAGACTGCAGTTTAACTTATAGTAATGACAAATATTTTGTCAGGAACATGCATTTCCAGAAGTTTTTTAAAGAAAAAGCAACCAGTGGGGGTTTAAAACTAAAATTAAGATGGAGCCCCTGAGTACTCATTCATATTTGGGGCCACAAATAACTATATTAACACACTGGATTTATAGTCAATTACTGTCATAGGTAAAAATCAGAGGATGATCTTCAAGATTCATGTGAGGAAGCAAACAGGCCTCAAAACAAGTGTGATTTTTTTCAGACCTGGGAGGAATTTTTTGTGATATTTAGATCAAAACCCGCGTATTCCCCAAATGATTTGAAGGCTTTTCCTAAAAATGTTCTTCAGAGTTGTTGTCTCCAGCTAAAAGGATGACCACAAAAACAGAGTAGCATTGAAAAAATAGAAGGGGGTGATGTAGATGTGTAAAGTTCAGAAGACAAAAGATCATTTTTAGGGCTGGCCAGAGGCATTAGGCATATGATATTCTGCCTCGCTAAAATGACAGACTTTTCTTGTCTATCTTTACTCAAAACTGTGACTCCAGTTCCTTCAGTTCAGTGGAAGACACAAAGTTGAGACCACAACAGGATGGTTTCTGTTAATGTGGCTGTCTTGATGTTATGTTTTTCATAATAGTTAAGAAGTAGAACAGCTTGTGTGGTAGCAAGCTCAAGTAAGTGCTGTAAACATGCTTTCTGTAATTGAATCTTATTAACTTTAGTTCATATTCTACATAATTAAGCAATTCCTTTTTGCAGTGTTTTCGTATCAGTCAAAATCATCTATTTTTAATGAGTGTCAAAGCAAAATGAAGCTAAAACTGTTTATAATTTGTTTTTTTGTTGTTGTTTCATGGGGTTTTTTTTTGCTTTTTTAAAAGAGGATTTACCTTGGTTGGAAATTATTAGTTTGAAATAATGGTTTTGGTTTGGCATGAGTTTGAGTGACTTTTCTGACTACAAGGAAATTTGAAATCACGTAACAGGCACTGAAAGTTTTTGAAGGTGCTAGAAGTAATGGTTTTCTGAACTGAAAAAATCATGGTAGAATTCTTCCATGAAAAGATTCGGATCAGACTGCTTTTCTACAAAGTCAACATTTGTCTTTTACTCTCCCCATTTTCTGTCCTCCATCTCAGCCCTTTTTTTTAAATAAAAATCATAATAGCCATTAAATATGTGGAAACAACTTGTATCACCATACTTAAGAGTTCGTGACTCTAAAGCTGGTAACTCTAGGGTCAGTCAAATGCCTCAGATTTGCGTTAAAAGCGTTAGGTGTGCAAAAGCCACCTATTTGTCAATATTTATTTGTCAGTAACTGAAATATGGATGACAGCTTTTGAAGGGGAACCAGTCGGAGAAAGAACAGTTTTGTTCACTATTAAGTAAATAATAATCACATTACTGCATTCTTTTGATACTTGTGAACTATGGACATAGGAGACAGCTGAGATTTGGGGTGAATTTCTCATTGTGCCTCAGTAAAGCCAGGGACTTGAAAATCCACCTCCTCATGTAGAGTGTAGAATAAATCTTGCATGTGTCAGAGCTACTCTACTTTCCAGTCCTCTGGGAAGCCCAGTGGCTGCTTTTCACCGAAGAATTGACTGGGTGCATTTCAGTACTTCTGGAACAGAACATCATAAAATTTCACTTACAAATCCATTTCATGCCTTAGCCATTAATTATTTATATGGAATTATATATATATATATTTTAACAGTAAACTCTATTTTAAAAATCTAGTTTGAGGTGGAGACTTGAAATTTGAGGTTTTGCCAATTCTAATCTCCACTTGGTTTTTTCCCCCTTAAAATAGTCAAGAAGGAGTTCAACTGAAAATGTGCTGAGAAATTTTGACTACTTACACAAATTATTGTGAATGACATTTTTGCCTGGGTTTCTAAGTGCACGGAGCTTGGAATGGGGGTGACATGGAGCTTAAAAATCACTGCCCTGAAACTTCTTTGACGTGGTATCTGACCATATGGAAATGCTGGAATGTAACGTGTTTTGCAGTGGCAGGCAATTCTTCATTATTTTTGCCTGCTCCTAAAGGAGCAGTGCTTTCTAAACATTCTAGCTTGCTGACAGGGATATATTCATACAAAAGAGAAGTCTCAAGTTAAATAATGTTTTGTGTCGGAAACAGAGAATGGTGTGAAATAGATCTTCACTTAGATTGCCAAAGAAGAAACAATTTTCTCCTTTAACTGTATATTTAATCTTAATAAGTGGACAGCCAGTGAATTTTAGATGGTCTGCTACACTTTAATTATGTACAGTATTTAGAATGTGTAATTGAGCTCTTGCCAGTATAGAAACTTATTTTCCCTTTTTACAAGGCTGAGGGTTTTGAAAGGAATATGTAAAGACTTAAATTAGCAATAAAAAAAAGTTGCAAAAGTTTCTAAATGGAAAACTTTATCTCGAGAAATCCTTAGTAAATGTCTTAACCTTTTTTTTTTTTTTTTNTATTTAAAGCTAACTATAATTGGCTTACATATTAAAAATAACAGTGACAAATGCAGATTAGGATGCATATTTGTATGGATGAGCACTTGAGAACTGAAGCTCTGGCAGAAAGTAACTCAAAGAAGAGAATAATTGAGCCCTCTTTGTTACAGGTGAGGATGAAAACCACTTCATTTCTTCTGAGAAAGAGTCTGAACAGAAAAAGCTCTCTCCAGCTAAGATATCTGGGTATTGCTGGTGTCAGAGCGCTATGGTGTGGAATGAAGCTGTTTCCTTGAGTTGCTTTACTACTAGAAATGGTCACTGAATTTTGGGCTTTGGTTCTAAGGGGAGTTGTGGGAGGCCAACGTGACACAGTTGTTACGTGTGCAAGAACTGGAGGTGTGCGTGGGAGCAGGCAGTCTGCTGAAATGCTGAGAGGTTCTAGAAGGCTTTTAAGGTGGTGTTGAGGAACACACCTAGTGCAGGTAGCTAGAGAGCAGTGGGAGCTCCGGGCTGGGCTCTGGGTGATGGGAAATCCTGGAGCCCCTGGCAAGGGGCCATGGGTTGGCAGCGACCCTTTGCACAAGGGCACGGGGACCTGTGACAGCAGCCAGGTGACACTGGCAGCCAGGACACTCAGAGACAGCAGGAGCTGATGGCTCTGCAGGAAGAGCCCTGACTATGGCTCACACACACTGTGATGGTACAAATATCCAGGGTGTCCCCGAAATGCTCCACCTTGAGCTGTTTCTGTGTTACTGTGCCACGATTAAGCTTTAAGGATCCAGACCTGTGGGACTGGTGGAGGAAACCTTGTCTGAATGGGAGATCAGGGTGTATGGGGACCCAAGCAGGACACGGGAGGGTTCTCTGGAGCTGCCCATGGGGAAGGGGCTTTGGTCCCAGCAGTGAAAATCTCTGCTGGTGGGATTGTGGCAGCCAGAGTGGCTCCTGAATGCTCAGACAGGAAAGCTTCCAAAAATCTCATTCCTTTCAATGTGCCTAAATATTAAATGTATAGAAATGTATTGAGTATCTTTGTATCTTGGTCCATCTTTGTTAAGTATGGTCAGTGAGGGAGCAGTGACCTTTTTTAATAAAAGGAGCTGTTTGCATTCAGCCTCACAATAGCAGTCTGCTGGTATTGATTTGTTTATGTAAGTTACTATATTTGCATTGCTTTGCAGTGTTTATTCCAGTGGTGTTTCCTCTGCGTGTGATGGATAGTACTAGTTGGAGTATTGTTGTAAAAACACTTATTCTCAATTTATTTCCTCTACAAAAGTTGTTTTTCACTCATTCAACCACCCACATGTAACTCTTTGCCCAGGGAAATAATTCACTGTGATTACCAAGTTTTTCTTAAAAAAAAAAAAAAAAAGAGTAAATGAGAATATACAGACATTGCCTATAAATCTCTTTATATGAAGACTTCTAAACCCTCCAGTTTCTTTCAGAAATAAGGAAAGATTTCAAGAAGCAGCCATTGTGTTTTCCAGGAACATCACTTACAAAGTCCAAGCACTTAGCAGCAATGTCTAGATGGGCTCTCCTAATTCTCACACAGTCTGCAAGCTCAATGTATAATTTGTATGCATAAAGAAACATCCTTAATCACAACAATCTAAATCAGCAATGAGTCATAGTTAAAAGTATAATTGCAGTTTTGATTTTAGTATCAAAATATTCATAGTTCTTATTACGTGACAAGTATCTGATGACAGCTATTTATTTCTTAAGTTCCCTCTGTGCAGAATAATGCTATATAGGTAGCCTTATTTTTTTTTGTCATTTTTAGTCTAGGGAAAATAGGAGAATATTAATCATTTGGCCAATTGTGTTGTTAAATTCGCATTTCAAATCAATAAATTCATGTATGTATGTACATTTGTTTGTTATTTAAATTGGTTTGCTTTTAGAATAGCAAAACTGTGCTGCACTTAATAAATTTTTATACTGCCTGATGTCAGATGAACATCAGTTGTTACAGAGCAGGTGGAGCTGTAGTGCAGGTATAGGAAGTAAGAAAATCAGTGTAATGGGATGAGTGGTTGCAATGTTTTATTCCATAAAAACACACCTACTGGACACACAGAGGTATAGAAAGTAAAATAAATATCAGCTTCGACTCCTTTAGCCCTAAGTGTACTTTTATTAACCACAGAAATATACTTAGGTATTTTAAACCACAAATGACCTATTGCTGGCCACATTCTGTGTTTAACAACTGCACTGAGCTACAATTCAAAATAATTTCCTGATTGTTTGCAGGTGCCTCATCGGATATACCTTAACCCCACTTTTCAGGAACACACTGCAGGTCCCTGTAAAACCAACAGGGAATAAGGCAAAAAATGAGTAACTCTGTATGGAGCTGTAAATTTTAACCCCAATGTTGATTTTTCAGTCAGTGCTCTGTGTGTGTTTGTAACTTTTTCAAAAATCTAATTGGATCCTGTATTCTTTTCTCCACTCCATAGCCTTGGATTCTCTGAACATGGCCAGCACAGGGTTGTCCTAACAGGTTTTAAACATATGAAAAGTTTACAGAGGTGACTTTTAATCTGCTTTTACACTAGGTGATGGCAGGAAGCATTACCTTTTCAGGCAACCTCAATTAATGCATAAAATTTCACACAATATGTTGAAATAGGCCGTCAGAAGGACAGAAGAAGTGAATGAATGAATGAATGAATGAATAAGTGAATGAATGAATGAATGAATGAATGGTGAATGATTTGGATGGGCAGATCTCTAAATATGGAAATTTCACCTGAGAAATGAAGTAAATCAAAGAGAAGAGGTAAGGAATGGAACCAGAACTGCAAATTAAACGTATCTCTCTGGCACCACATAGACTTCAGGTATTATTTTCATTAATTGCACAGCCTTGCATCCAGTAATCAAACCCCTGAACTTCTATAACTGGTGATGCTCTGAAGACCTCTAATGAACTGGGGCTAGGACTTGGTGCTATGCTTTTGTATTTTGCAATGTACAATGGAGTAACCAAATAATTGTTTTAATTTTACAGAACTAAGAATGATTCACACCAAGTGCCTTAAAATCTTAAATACTTCATGGAAACTTGTGATTTATTTAACTGCAAATCCTTAGTTGTAGCTAGCTAACAAAAGTGCTGATGAAAACAGAGCTGTACTCTTAAACAGAGAACCCTTAGAATGACCAGTTAAAAATTTCAAAGCCAAGAGGCTCATTTCAGTTGCACTTCATCTGCCAGTGAAGGTTGCCACAGCCAGGTTTGTTGACCAGTTTTGTCTTTTTAAAGCATCGGTCCCCTCATGTTCACTTCTTTACAAAGAGCTATTTTTCTTCCTTTTTCATGGAGTTTACTTGCATTTTCCAGAGAGGTTTCCATCCGACTGCATATTCAGTGGAGTTAAATAGGTTTTTAGGACACTGGAAAACAAGCATCTGTAAAGAAGGTGTGAGTGGGTGTTTTTTGTTTTGTTTTGCTGTTAACTAGGATATGATTTGGCAGACCAAAACTGAGATGTTAAGTCTGCTATAACAAGTAGCAGCCTAACCACACTGTATCCTTGAAACGTGTGACCTGGCCTACCCTCCAAGACCAGGGCAATGCATTGATCCCCAAGGTTCTCTGTCACAGAGGAGACAGACTAATCTGAAAAGGATGTGAAGAGAACCCAGCCTGATTAGGTTTGTTACAGGGCTAATCACTGAACAGTGGCGGGGATGCCAGAACTGGGAATGCCACAATTGGTTATTCGTAACACACATCCCTCTGCTTAATAAATCTTGAATACAAACATTACAAGCAAACCATGGTCTCTCCTTCAGCTGTCTGGCTTCCAGGGCCATTCTGTTGTACCTCAGGATGTGTATTTGTCAAGAGACTAATTTAAAGATTTTCTGATTAGTTTTACAGGAATAGGTATGTTCTACTGCTCAGTAGCCATTTCCTGATGATACGCATAGAAAATTTTTAACTAAACCTGTAAAACTTTTAAAATTTCAGTGGGCTCCTGCCCTTTTAGACCAATGGAAGGATAAAAAGAGGCATATTTGTATCTGGGAAGTTCATAGTAAGCTTAAAGTTAAAATGCTTGTGGTTCTAATGTACCTTAATCAGAGAGTAAACCAACAATTTGCATAAAGATGTTTTGAAATCCTCATTGCTAACAAGCCGCTTCTCCATGAAAGAAAAAAAGAAAACATAAATCTGTGACTGTTTCTTCTTTTTTTTTATTAAGAGGAGAGAACTGTAAGGTTTTTAAAGTCTGAGGACCTGAGCCGTGATGAAAACTGCCATTAGCACTTTCACACCTGATTGCAAACCACTGCAGTCAATACTGTTCTGCTGTTCAAAGCAGTGTCAGCCTGTCAGGTTGGGATTTAACTCTGGCCTTTCAAAGCTGCTGTCCTGGAAGTGTGGAGAAGTTAAATGAGAGCCACTGATTCTCTTTCGAGTTTCCTGGTTTTTTAATGAAAGATTTCTCGTGCTGCTGTAGCTGGTGTAGCTTGAGTGCTCCATCTTTTGCCATGATTCCTGCAAGCTTGAACAAGTTCTGTATTTATGGAGGTGGGTTGCTTTCTGTATTTATCAGGTGCATTCACAGCTGCCAAGAGGAGTGCCAGCTTGAGGCTGCAACGTTTTATCACTCTGACTCTAAATAAAATCCATATTAAGACTATCAACTAATTTGTAGCTGCTCTGGCAGGCAGCAATGACTTTTTTGGACATTGTTGATAGGAAGTAGAGTGAAGAAACCAAAGCTGAGCGAGATGGGAAAGATTCACATCCCACTGATTTCTTGAGTCTTGGTAAACTGCCAGTATTTGAATTAGAGCTCTTCTTTTAAATGTATTAATCTCTGTCGCTAACAAAGGTAAAATTTTTGGGGTGAGATGTGCTTTCTTCTCTCCTATTTCCACTCCGTCTCACAGCTTTATCCCTTATTCTGGGTAAGATCCTGTCCATCAGTCCTCTTTGCCCCGTTCAAAAATCAATCTAATGAACTGCTAGATCAGGATTTCTCTGTCTCTGGTTACTCATGTAATTTCTCTAAGTGCTTTGATGAAGTGAAGTTCTGAATTTTTTAGGAATCAGCTGCTTCTCAGCGGCAGCATTGCCCTCTGGTGGATGCATGACTCCAGTGGGGGAAAATGGGGAGAGAAAGAAAAAGTTATTTGAATTGGCCCTTTTGTGTTTTTCTTTATTCTACTCAAATCTCTGTGAATTTAGAGGGTGGATAAAACATTAAAGCTACACTGCAGAATCTATTATAAAAATCTTGGAAAATCCAAGCTTACATGATCCTTCTACCAATTAATAACCATGTGAAATGTATGCCATTACTGACCACGGCATTAAGTGGAGTCTTGGGGTAGTGGAAACACTTTTAAAAAGTGTAAGAAATCTTCAGTACATAAAGAATGTAAGTACTATAAGCAAAGGTCTTAGATAGCATATAAATAAATTGAGGATGAGGGGAAAATGCTTTCCAAAAGACAGAAAAACTCTTTGCTGGCACCATTAAAATAATTTTTAAATATGCTTAATTGAAACTTCCTATTTGTAGCTGAGCTAGAAACTTCAGATTCTGAGCTCAAGTAACACTCAGGGGACATACTGAAGTTGATCACCAAAAGAAATGAAGAATAACTCTAAATCATGAAAAAATGAAAAAAAAAAATTCTCTAGGACTGAACGCTTTGGAAATGGGATTTAGTTCTCCATGCAACTCAATAATTGAGCTACAGTTGGTGATAATGATGATGATGATAAAAGTCTCTGATGACTTCTTAAGTTTTCTGCATATATATCCCATTTAAATGAGACTCCAGACCTTTGGCTGGGGTTTTGAAAGAAGTAGAGAATGATTGAGACGTCTTTGTAGCCCAACACCTATTTACAAATGTTCTGTTGATTTAAAGTTTATAATTTGTCATAGTACTTGGTGTTTTAGTTTCCCTCTGGTATTAACTTCAGTTACTTTCAACATGTGTTTCTTCTTCCTGGCTGATATTAGGAGAATATAATTGAATTCTGCTTTTTTCATCAACTCCTGGGTTACTGGGCAATATTCTACGCTTAATACTTTGTACTGAGAATATTAACAGGAACATAAATACTCAGCAATAAAAATAGCCTATTTAAAGATTCCTCATTTGTGAGCCTTTCAGAAAACATATTGTTTGCACAAATGAGGAATGTTTTAGTCCGTGGGCTTTCTTTAAACCACTTCTTTGGATCCCTCATTTTTATGTCAAGGGACTTTGTTGTTGATCTTTTATATTTCCATGAAGGAATGCTATATTAAAAGCCAACTCATCATTATTTGATGTAAAAAAAAAATGAGGAGGATATTAAGGTATATGAAGGTTTTAATGATTTAAAAGCTCTTTAATGGTCTTATTATATGTCTCTCCAGTGAAAACTTGATACTTTCATTCTGGAAAGGACTGTGAAACTGTTTCAAAGTACGAAAAAAAAAATGAGAATGCACAGACACCATAAATGCTATCTCGTTTTAAACATCTTAGATATTGTATGCTTCTTTTACGTGCTAGAGGTTTAATGATGCAGATTTTAAATAATGGAAACGGGCAAAGTAAGCTGCAACTGGGAGAGATTTGAACTAAAAGTTTTCAGATGGTCTTTTGATGCCCCTGCATAAACTCAAGCTACAATAAGTACAATTAACAGATAAAAGTAATCTTTTTTGCCTTTGTTGCTCTAATTCATTATTGTTTTAAAAAATGCAAATACTGAGAAGAAAGTATATCAATAGCAAGCTCATTATTGAGAAAAAAAATTTCTGTATCAGGAATAAGTAACTAGAAACATACCAGTACCAGAGAAGAAAAATGTGGCTTTGTTTGCTGTATTTCTAGCTGAAATCTGAAAATCTCTTTATGAAAATCACAGTGCCTGTGCTTTGGATGCTTTTAGATAGTTTAGATATGGAAAATGTTTACTATTTAAATGGAGGAGGAGATTAAAGACAGATAAATTCTCTTTTAATCTGAATGGAATGATCATAAGGAAGAAAACTAATTCTACTCTCATGTAACAATTTTTGATGAAACAGTGTTGAAATATCAGATATCTAAACCAAATTTGGATCCCAGCACAAGCTGAAATTCCTGTTGTTGTCTCATCTGTAGTTATTCAGAGATAATCCTAAGCATATATAATAATAGACTTACAGCCCTAATGAAAGTATTCACTGTCTTCCATCACACATTTTGTTTCCATTTGATTTTTTTCATTTTCCCCCTAATGATTATGGGATGTTTTCAGATTTCTTTACATTATCATTTTTTTACCTAAGAGATGCCCTTTTTATTTAGGGTGTTTGGTTCTAAGTAATTTTTTTTCTATCTGTCTCTTTTATTAGCCATATTTGGAATAAAAAGCACGAAAGCATTATCTCCTGTTTTCTCACAGAAGATTAATTGGAGTTGGGAGCAGTTGCTTGAAAGTAAATTTTCAATGAAGCTTGTTTTTCAAAACTGCTTGTATTCACAAACCATCTGCCAGTTCCTCCTTAATTTACCTAAGCTTCTAGGACAATTTTGGCCTTTTATGGAAACACAAGACAAAACAATGCTGAGAAGTTTTGATCTGAAAGGAAAAAATTGAAATAAAAACCTTCATGGTTCTCTCATCAACAATAAAAAAAAAAAGAAAAGAAAGAAAACAAAAAAAAAAGAAAATAGAACGGTGTTTAAGCAGTTTCTTCTCCAATTTGACTATTTTTTCCAAGTCTATTTGAAATGGAAACCTATCTATATATTTCCAGTTAGAGGAAAATTCTACCATGAGTATATGGGTTTTGGCCTGTGTCATGCTTATTCTGTTTTACTTTTTGTTCTCCCTACCTTTTTTTTTTCCTGACCACTTGGCAGTACAGTTTAGCCCTGAATATGGTTCCTGCTCGCTGGAAAGCAGAAAGGAAGTTACTTAGTAGCATACAGCAAATTTTGGAAGAGCCTTCTTAGGTAATTGCAATGGAAGTGATCCTTACATCACCTCTAGTATATGCCAAGGTAAATGAAAAGGATTTTGGAAAAAGATGCATCCATAATTATTTTTAAATAATTTAAGTAGGTTTTAATGGCATCACTTTTTTCAAAATGTTATATAAATTAATATAAATAAATTAATAATAGAAATTATTATGCTTCTTATTTCAGTTTAAGTAAACTTTACCTTCTTTGGTCTGTTCTGCCCATCCTCAACTTTCATGCCCCTTCAATCACTTCTAATCAGTGCACTTCTTTATGAGCTGTTGTTTTCAATCTTGTAGGATACATCCCAGGAGAGCACTTCTATTAATGCATTATCCTTCCTGGATTATCACTCTGTTCACTATTAATTCATGAGATTGATTCACTCCCTTCCTTGTAGAGAAATATTAACATGTAATTAAGATACAAATCCAAATGTGAGAGCATAATAACAGGAAAGCCATCTGAGGGAAACAAAATCACAGCAGTGACATGTTCTAGAAGAGGGCTGCAGCTGAAGATTAATTGGTGAGCACTCACAGTGACAGGAGATAACTCATGTGTTGCATTGACAGAGGGAATGAAAGAGCTGGAATCTGCAGACTATTTGTCATAAATAAGGGAGATGGCTTTCTGCAGAGCAAGTCCTAAATCTGCTTACATTTAAAATATTTTTCATGTTGAAAATAATTTGCTGAATACTATGAAAAATCTGTGTAGTTCCAATGTAGTCGGGTCAATTCACACTCTCTTGGCTCTTCTATAGCACTTACATTATCAATCAGCAGCTGTGAATTCAAACTAGAGCAAACTTTTAATAGGATCACACTATTGGAGCAGCAAATGGGTTAATGGCAATCTGAATTTGTGTTTGGCATTTGCTGCTTGAGTCTTGCAAGGTGTGTAAACACACAGCAAAACACTTTATTGATCTGGAGTTATCTTCTGTGCTTATGTGTATGTGTGTGCATGTGCTTTGCAGTAAAACTTCAAATTCCTTGGGGCACTGCCCAGGTTTACTAAAAGGGAAGTAGATTGCATTTTTTAATGCATTATTACACTGGTGAAAAACAGGTGAAGAATTTTAAGTGGGAATTTTGCAGGAGACGATTTGTGAGGAGAGGGACAAAGGTTAAAAAGAAATGCTTTGAAGTCATGTGTCTGAAAATGATTTCGTCTTTGTTAAAGATTTTAATGCACTGCAAAGAGGTTCCGTGCAAAGTTACTTGAGCCGAGAATACCACGGGATGAAGAGCACAATTCCAGTAACACCTTCAGAAAGTGAGATCAATAAATGAAAATGCACATACAATTAGGTACTAAAATATTCATAACATTTCAGCAGTGGAAGTGTAATATTATAAGAAGGTAAGAACAAAAGCAGATAATGAGGCATTAATAGCTAAATCTTACATAGAGTACATTAGAATCAGACAGACACAAAATGCAACTCGTATATTGGGTATGAATTCCAAGTGTCTGAAAATTCTCATAGAAAATATAAGTTGAGACTAAACTTCAAATTGAAAGATATTACAGGTTTGAGAAATTCAGAGTGGAGTGGGGGGATTTTGCAGAACAACTAACAGTCTGATGTACCAACAGCTGGGGCACCTCATATCCCAAATACCACCAGTATCCGGACAAATGAGTTTCATTAGCCATTTAAGAAGGTTCTACTCCACAAACAAATAAAGAACAGGCATCAAAGTTGCCTGTAAATCAGATACATAAGCAGCCTGGGTTTTAATCCTGGGTTGTTTTTTTTCTTCTTCCGTGCAAAGATTAAGAGGTGTTTTTGGGAAGGAGTCTCTCTCTTCCCTGAAACTTCCCTGGCTAATGATGGCTGATATTTACCACTGTTAGGTAGGTTGAATGTGAGAAATCAGTGCTTGGAATTGTATCTTCCAGCCAGTCTTCTCAAGAGTATACAACAGGAACATAATTGATCCCCCTTCCTTCCCCAGTCCCATTCTTCACTCTCTGTGAAAGGATAAACTTGGCTAACTCTGAAATCCACCTTGCAACACCAGAGTGGTTGTATCACCACACGTGGTAGGCTGCTACAACGGTTCAGCCATTCCAACCAAACTAATATTACTGTATGAACGAATTACAGAGGCTGCAAAGACAGCTAGGAGTTTTGAATTTGGGCATGAAGTTCATTATATAGGCAAGTAGCCTTATACAGTTCTATTTGATATGGCAGAGCTCAGCACTGAAAATCAGAATCATGAAGTCTTCATCCTTCAAGAAACGCTCTGCTAATCTCTATCAGGCGGTACAGATGTGGAAAAGTCCTTCTCTCATTAATTTAAACCATTATCAAAACGTTACACTAAAAATCCTGCCCTGAATTTTCATTAGGAATATCCTATAAAAGACTCGGTTTTGCAGTCCTTGGCTTTATAGTTTGCATGTCCTGAACAGTGAAATAATACTGAGAGCTGTGTGTGAAAGAGTGCATGTCCTTCCTTCCCATCATCACGTTCCAAATATGTTCCCAAGTAGCCGGTGCAAAGTTAGACACAATGCCAGTTTGGACTGGAGATTGTATTTATCTTTTGATGGACTGTGTAATTATACCAAAAATAATTAGGACTGGCTTGCAAAAGCATCTATTGAGTTGGCCCTTTGCAGCCATCCTTTTTACAATCATCCTGTCTGAACTAATAGAAAGTAAATAATGGTTAAAAGGTAATGAGAAGTAATGGACCTTAAACAGATTGACTGTTGATTGGGTACCACCAATTTGCAGCATTTGTGCTTCCTTCAGGGCCCTCGAGCTATGCAGCTCCCTAGCAACAATGAAATCTGCTCAGAGATGTTCTCGTACAGAAAAAGCTGCGCTTGCCAGCACGGTATGGTGATAATCGAGCTGGCAAGAGCTGAAATTGCTGTGCAACAAATACCCTTACATTCTGCAAGATGTTACGCTCTGCACTGGGCATGGCAGCCACTATTATAAAGCCTTGCCTTTCGAGAAGATATTTCCATACTTTAATTTGTTTTCCATATGCAAAAGTTGTTGTGATGGGGAGGGTGTGTGTCTGTGTGTTTATCTGACGCTTACAGTGTCAGAACACTGTCACTATTAGTATTTCGGGGTGCTAATCTGCAATAATATGTAAAGCTATGTTTGGACAATCCAGATCTGGACTCCAGCTTCTTCAAAATACTTGTGTTGCAGTTCTTTGCTACATGTTTGGGTTTACAGGAATCTTTTCCCCCTTGCCTTATTTTCTCATGTATGAAAGAAGACAATTTTATTTACATACATCATGGTGTTGAATTAAGGGAGGCAAAGGAGGTCGTTTCAGTGATAAAAATTTAACTTACTGCACTATTTTGTGAGCTGATTAGGTAGAGATGGTACTGTACCCTTCATACAGTTCTAAAATAGGCAAATCTTGTCCTGTCTGGTCCGCTGGCTCTGTTAGCACTATGTCTTGTTCTAGTTATAAAGGGAAATGGCATCAAAAGTGCAGCATTCCAGTCATCTGCTGAATTTCTCTCTGTTGGAAATGACTAAGAACTTAACTAACCTAACCTACCTTGTTGAAGTCTTTTTTCAACACAGAACATCAAAACCTCAGGTATAAAAGTTAATTTCCCCTACAATGAACCTTACAATAAAATTCTCACATCTAATTTAAATATTAAAATAATTTACAAATGTTATAGCCCTTTTTATTATTTCCTGTAGTTGAAATTAATACTGGTTTTCAGTTTGGAGACAGGAATGTTTTAATAGCCTATTTTGGACAATGTCTTAGCCCATTAACATAGAACATTATTCTGACTTTTGCCCATTAACATAGAATATTATTCTGACTTTTGTCAAAATATCTCTGTCTTTTAAATAGTGCTTTGTGAATTCTTGAACTGTTTTCAGGGCCCTACTGTTGTCACTGTCACACTCAAGCAGGATGTGTTACTGTATGGATGTTGTATTTTAGGTGGTATTTTTGTTTTGTTTTTTCTTTTTAAGTGAGACAGAAATGCCTCTTATTAAAAACTGTATACATACCTGATCTTGACAGCATTTATCCCTTTCTTTACCTTGTGTACCTTTTTCTAAATGAAAACCCTAACAAATGTGCATGTTACTTTTGATTTCTCTTTGGTTCACAAGCCTGGGATTCAGTCATTTATTTATCTGATAAATAGCATGGCCTTAATGGATGCCTCATCAAATCTCTGAACTGTCAGCACAGATGTAATATCAAACCATTCTGAACTCCAGCTCCTTGTAATTGCCTGCTTGTCCAAAAGTAATATTGAAGAGAAGAATATTGAATTAATTTTTTACGTGTCCATTAGCTAATTCCAGTTTTGAGCCTGGCAGTGTCAGGGAGCAGCATACAGGACACGTGGAAAGCAGTTTGTGTAGGCTGCTGCTCTTCCTTGACTTGGCTCTTTCAAGTGTGAGGGGGTTTCAGTACACAGAGAATGCAAACTAGCCCCCATGAGGCAGTGATGGGGCTTTGCCTTAGGTGTGAGTGCAAATGCAAACCCTGAAATGACACAGTTTAAAGAAAATACTTGTATAAAATTAACTGCCTTTGATTTGGCATTAACTTTGCCTGCTGTGCCTGCTGAGTTTGATGCAATTTAAACAAGGTAAGCAATTTTAAGTAGCCAAGGATGGCTTTAAAGAGACGTGGTGATTTCTGGGTTTGGAGATGCCTGCCTCTGTGGAATGTGAATGGGACAGTGAAATCTGGTCTTTGATTTCTACTGAGTGGCTTTAAAACAAGCACTGTGGAAATAAATTTGTTTGGCACAGTCCTACTGTTCTTCTTTTAATCTATCCTTGTGTGAAACATGATAGCTGCCTTTACAAAATGTCAATTTTCCAAGTCTTTTGGAGCTCTGTCTTAATATTAATGTGTTTTGACAGAAACAGAAGCTTAAGCTTTTGTTCTTTATGCCAGTTCTATAAAACCAAATCATCTCTGATAATGAAGCTCTGAATCGATGTGTTCAAATTTCTATTTTCCTGTAGAACAAAACTTGGTGTCTGTTTCACCTGCAATAAAAGATGTGCCAGGGGCATGAATTGTGGCAGGACTAGGTACGGTGCTTCGTACAGTGCTCATTTGGGGGAACCTTGCACACGTTTGAATTTATAAAGGCCTCATTCAGCATTTAAACAAATCTGGTTTTTGTTTAAAAAACACCAAAATGCTGCTTTACTGGAGACCATTGCAACTTAATCTATAAGAGGGTTAAGATATTCTGGCATTAAAATCTAAAAACTTAAACATTACTTATTCCCCCTTCTAGAGAATTTGTTATTTTGTTATTAGCTTGTGAATTACTATCTGCATTTTCTTTTTTGAGGCAACCTAAAGTGTGTCTGTTGGAAGCTTTGAACTTTTAGTAGTGGAAACTCTTTTGGAGATCTATGTTGTTTTGGACAAAAAAAACCCCAAAAAACAAAAAACAAAANAAAAAAAAAAAAAAAAAAAAAAAAAAAAAAAAAAAAAAAAAAAAAAAAAAAAAAAAAAAAAAAAAAAAAAAAAAAAAAAAAAAAAAAAAAAAAAACAACCCCAAACCAGACACACACAAATACAGAAAAAAAAAAACCCAAAACCAAAACAAACAAATTAAAAACCAAACCTTAAAATTGCCTTCAGGTTTCAGAAGTTAAACACTGTTGTTGGGGGTTGTAAGGTAAAAGTTTTGGGCAAATCTTCCACAGTAACTTTTTTCATTTGGCAGTTTGTCTACCTGGCTCCTCTTGTTCCCACAATAGTCATAAAATAATTGGCTGCACACTGTAGTACTATCAACAAAGTCTTGGAGTAAATGTGTTTGCACTTCCCATTCCTCTCCTCAACGTATAGTACAATGTGTGGGAATTTACAGTAATACCTGACAATGAAACTTAATGGGATGACTAAGACAAAACACCAAGGAAATTACTCGGTATTCTCTCATTTTCATATGGTTCATTCCCAGTGCCTCAGAGGCAGCTGTAACCAGCTCAGGAGTAGATAGATTTCAGCTGGGGATATGAAAAACACTTGATTTTTTAGTGACTGAGCTTGGAGGTACATTATCTTTACCAGGTGTGAGGACACCAGTGGTTTTTAAGGAGGGTATCAGGTGTTTT
The DNA here is from genome assembly GCA_013397975.1 of Machaerirhynchus nigripectus. NCBI lineage: Eukaryota > Metazoa > Chordata > Aves > Passeriformes > Dicruridae > Machaerirhynchus > Machaerirhynchus nigripectus. The sequence goes on from VZRQ01004993.1 coordinate 747,173, forward strand.
ATAAATGGGGCTGGGGGTGGCTTTGTGTTAATTAGTAAGAATTAATGTCTGTTGGGTTTGTGAGTCTCTTCTGCCTGCTGCTTGTTCCTGAACACTTCCAGAAGGAGCATTAATACAGGTAAGAATGCAGTAAGACTGTTCCAGGGTACTTTAAGTGTTTGTGGCTTGTAGCTTCCTGAGTGACAAGTGGTATATGGTTTTGATTGCTGAGCTCTTATTCCATACAATTCTCTAACCCATCTTTGAAATAAGCAGCACTCACCCCTTAACTGTGGACTGGGTGAAGAATTATCTCTTGCTTTGTCTTGCTTCTGCTTCATTCAAGGGCCCTGTGTGTTTGTATTGGGCAAAAATTGTGAACAGTGTGAGGTTATTTGACCACTTTCCCATTTTGATGTGACTTTATAGCCTTGTGTAATGTCCTGCTATGGTCAGCAGCGTTTCAACTGAGGAGTCCTAATTTTTAAGTTCTTCCTCTCAAAAAAGACTTATTGGTTTAGTTGTCCTTGTTACCCCCCTCCTCTCTTTCCTGTTATGGATTGGTGGAAACGTATGTGAGCAGTGTGGATTTGCGCAATGGCATTTTCTTAGTGTGAATGGATGCTATGGTGACATGGGCTACAAAGAAAAAACTTGTTTTGCTCTGGTAGCAGTGTGAAACTGAAGCATTTTGTTGTCTATACCTTGAAAGCACTTAGAATCTAAACACTGGGCCTGGGCTGGGAGGAGGGATACAGCACATGGGTAAACAAGTGAGAGCATGTTCCATTTGCACCACCCAACTGATGTGGATGCAGTTTTTTAGGTTCTTTTGGCAACTGTCCCTGTTGCCTAGAATATCAATATCAGACCAGTAGTAGATGCTTATTAAGAAGCCTTGTGGCAGTGAAATTTGGGAGCAGCTGCTGATAATACTCTTCAGGATATTACACCAAGAAGAAAGGAAAGGAATGCAAAATTGGGGGAAGCCCCCAAGGTATTTGAAACCAAAAAGTATTGTGTGGGAACTGAAGGATGTGGAGGTTCTGGAATGTTTTATGAACAGCTAGACTTGAAGGGGACATTTAAAAACATAAGTTATTGAATCACTGTTGCATTACAGCTCTATTGAATTGTCAGAAATCCCTAGCAAAAGTTCTTAAACTTAGTGAGGTTTCTGTAGTCCTAGTGGTTCCAGAATTGATAATAGACTGTGAATATTTTGCGTTGAATTTTAATAGCCTGTGAATAAGAGGATTTTCATTTCAGTCCTGTATTTTATATGAAAGTTTGAGTCAGCATGTGGAAGAAAGTCAAATCCTAGGTCAGTGGTTTGGAAGTTATTTTAACAGATATGGGCTGCAAAAACAGCTCTTGATCCCCTAGTTCAAGCAGAAAAATTAATGGGATGTGGTATATTTTTTTTTTTTTTGTCTAGAGAACGTAAAATTAGTCTCCAGACTCATTAATGGAGTGTGTTAGCTGTTGGTTTACATTTAGTAGATTTGTTTTGTGAATAAAATCAAACACAAATTTGAGGCAGCAAGTACAGAAATTTAAAAATCTGACTGTGGTGTGAGGCAAATCAAGCCATTCTTCAGTGGCACATTCTTGCACATTGGTGATGTGTTGAAGGAAATAGAGCAGCTCTTAATCCTCTGTTGCCAGTAGCTGGATTTCTGGATAAAAGGTTTTCCCTTCTGTACAGATTGTTAGGTTTTCTAAACACCTGAGGAATCAAATTCTGTTACTATGGTAGAAGCAGATTTTTATTTTCTTCATCTCCTATCTTATTCAGACTTATTCACATGTGACTGATCTGCTCTGCTCTCAGCATCAAGTGCAAATGCCATTTGTGGGTTCTTTGATTGGAAAAGGTTTTCTTAGCTGAAGTTGTCATGTTACACTGATAGTGCAACCTGTGCAACACAGTTGTGTTCTACTCAGCAAGCAAAACATTTGAGTCAGCAGATAAATGCAGTTTGCAGTGTCATAAAATGCCTGCTGTGTGTTTATAAATATGCATTTGCAGTACACTTTCCAATACTTATTTATGCTTTTTGAATGTATTAAACTAGCATATTTATCTTGCAGATTAAACAGGAGCTTTGTATATCAGCACAAAGTTATTTCCAGAAAAAGCAATGTATTTAAGTATGAAAAATCAATGACTACTGAAGTACTAATTCAAATTTTCTTTCAAAGAGTTTTCTTTTTTTCCTCTTAATGTTTGTGCATTTTTGTAGCTGAAGTGCTATATCTGCTGGCTTTGATACTATTCAATTTGGTGCTATTACTATAAAGTTGCATTATTCTTAGCATATTGTAAACATAAAGATCATCCAAAAGTTCTGATAATTTGTATGTTTAGGATTTAGAGTACCAAACATAACAATCATATCACCTGATTATATTGTAATCCACTGAGCAAATAATACCAATCCAGCTTTTATATTCTTAGTGAGTGAAGCAGAAATAAAACAATTTTCACTGGTGAGGATGAAAATGCCTGATTGTGTCCATTTCCCTAGTGCAGAGTTGTAATATACGCAGGCCCAATAATATATATAGGGTCTCAGTAGTCTGCAGGGGCTGCTTGAGTCCAGCCCCCTCATTAATTTGGGCCATGCCACCATTCCCAGGCAGTGTGGATGAGTAAGTGGAGAGCTGGAGAGCAGAGCAGTCAGACCTGATGACCTTGCATGTGGAGCATGCAGGTTTAGTGATCTAACTGCTTAAAATCTTTGACAGAGTGCAGCGTGACCCAGCGGACTGGATGCCCATTTGCTCCTGTGACGTGTCAGAGGCAAGCGAGGAGCACGGTTTTCAGTTTGATTCAGAGGAATGTGTTTTGTGGTTCCTGGGAACTTGTAGTGCAGGGATTACTGGGAGAGGTACCTGAAAAGCATCCCCCTGATCTGAAATACAGACTTTAAGGTAGCTGGACCTGCTGTTTCTACATTCATGATGGGTTTTGGTGTCACAGGCATTACCCAGTAAACCTTCTAATGTGAGCAGACCTACATTTCATTAGGAAAATAGGATTCAGGTGTGGGGATTGGTTTCAGAGTATTTTCTGGCATTGCCATTGTTGTTTCTGAAGTTAAGCACTTCTCTTCATGCTTTTGAAGTCTATGAATGCTTTCTTTAACTGTGCTAACTGGGATTACTACACACAGTTGTTGTGCAGGCAGGTGTGCCAAATTTCAGCTGTTACAGATGTGTGTAGTCCTAACTACTTGAAATGGCCTGGTTTGTTATCACGTGAGACTGAAAAAATGCTCACAATATTGTCTGCTGTGAAATTTTACCTGTAGTCATTTCAGTATGACATTTAAAAAAGAAAACCTCTTTATTTTGTTTCCTGCTTATTAATGAGCTTTTAAGGTCTGTGCAGCCGATCTGTCTTATATAGTTGTGTAAAAAATGCAAAAACCAGTACGATTTTAATCTTAATTGTTTTAATGATCTTTGATAACAACGTGCTTTAATATGAAGGCCTAAACTGCAAAAATTTTGTTTGTTGTATATTTCTCGACATCACTGTACTGGTCAGAATTCTCCTGTTAACAACTATTACATTCAGTGTGTTCTAAGTCCTTGATAAACAAACCGATTTTAAATTTAATGTTACATTTATTTGATTTGAAGCTTTTTGGCCCATATGTCTTTTCAGGACCCTCTAAATTGTTTCCAAATTTTTTAGTAGTGACTGGTATTGTGAGCCAGTGTTTTTTTAATGCTTCCTGCGTAGATATACTTTATCACTTGTTAGATGTTGACCAAAGGTTTTCTTGTCCCTTTGTTTCTTCAGTTGCTTGCAAGTATAAAATTCAAGAGGTTATACCAATGTGAAACTGAGGCAGTTGGGTTTATTGATAACAAAGTACCTATAAAATTCTTTTTTTCTCTATCTCTTGGATAGGTATAAATTATTATGCCATTATACGGTGTTGATTGTTTAATAGGAACCAGATAGTCTTTTAAAAAGTATTTTATTTATTATTATTGATGGCTTTTATATTTAATGGCATCTTGTATGTTTGCTTCCATATAAAATTTAGCATCTGTGATAAGTATTTATATATATCATAAGTATAGTAGAATTATAATTAAAATCATGGGGGAGGAAATGTGCTTCCCCAGTTCATGTGGTGTTTGTTTAAAAATGAATGGCTCTTTATCTGAACTCTGATTCAAAGCCAGGTATCTCTCTTGGCAGGTGTCAGTCCAGGTTAGCTTTTTATCATCAGGTTTTTTGCCCTGGAATGGAAACCCATAATCTGTATGTGAGCAGGCCTTGAACTGCAGTGGAGTTGGTATTTTATGACTATGCTAAGCTGTAATTATGCTAAGTAGTTTATGCAATGAATTTGGGAAGAAGAGTAAAGATAAGGATTTAATGTCTGAAGGGCCAAGTTAATAAGGTCACTAATTATGTAAATACAATGAACATATTCATTCTTCCTTCAATTTTCAACCTAGTTGTCTGAATAAGTAAGTAATACAGTGCAGGATCTTGAGATTTTGGGGTCTGCTGATGCTGAGGAACATCAAACGTTTTCAGTTAGTGACAGTGCAGCTGGTGTTGGCTATGGAAATTCTGGTTGGAAACAGAGGGATAGGATGAGACACTGAGAGTTGCCCTGGCATCAGGTAAATAAGGCCCTGCCAGACACTCAGCTCCCAATTGAAGCACTTGATTGTTCTGTGTGCCTAAAGTATTAACCATCTCTTGTCCCCCCAAAATGTCAGATAATATGGAAAAGGTAATGTACTGTGCTGAGCACAGTCAAGTTTTTCTTATTTCAGGCAGTGCTTAAAGCACTGTATTAAGCAACTTGGATGGAACATCAAACATCTGAGTGTTTCTTAGGGTTTGCATGTCGCTTTTTCTACTGCTTAAATGAAATCAAAGCCAGTTAAGCTACAAGTCTTGCACTAGGTTTGTGGCAGAACTTTGCTGTTTGATTAATTCAGCTTTTATCAGCAGGAATCTGTAACTTACTGATTGGATATGTTGCATATGCTAGACTTGTCCTGAGATATTGAATGTAATGGTTAACACTTGGGCCAGATGTCAGGGTTGGATTTTATTTCTTCCTTCTACACTTTTGTCTTCTGAACCACTAAAAGGGGTTTGCTCAAAAATACACATTGCTTCCAGCTGAAACCTCTTGATTGTTGCAGTTATTTTCCAAGACAGCTTATTCATTCTAAATATCCCCTCTGACCAAATTAGTGAGCATTATCTAAGGTGTAATATGCTTATTTTCACACCAGCCCTCTGGTATACTGCCATTCACTCTCTTTGCGTCTCTGCAGTACAGAAAAACTCCTCAGTTCAGTTGGAATACCTAAGATGTTTGTTAGGGGGCTTTAATATCTTTGCCTGCTATTCAAATTTAGACCATCAAATTCTGCTCAACTGGCTCAAACCCTGCATATGGCAGAAGTCTCAGAGAGCTTGAATTTCTAATGCTCATGTTCCCTCACTGCCTTATGTTGTGCTTCTGGTCCTAATCTGACTCACCTCAGATGCTGAAGTGTTCACTAGTGCCAAGACTAAAACTTGACAGGATTTTAAGACATGGGTTTTTTTCTTCCTTGTCTGAAGGTGCCTGTTAACTTAGAGTGCAACATCCTTCCTGGGTCTCTTATATAAATTGCTTAATTTTGAGAAGGTTCACATAAAATATGACAGACACAGTCTCAAATTATACTGTTGCCATGGAGGACTTGAATTTAATTTCAGCTCCTCAGTGCTTCAATGTGGAAACATAACAGCTTCAACAAAGAGGATTTGGGAAGCACCTCCAATGAAGGGCATAGGATTTTGGTTATTTAGGGGATAGGGCAGCAATACTGCCTGCGAATGATTTCCAGTCAGCTGGGTTAGCTAAACTGAATTTTAAATCTGAATGCTAAAAACTGTTCTGTGGAAAGAAAAGGGCCTTTTTGTTTCTCAGATCATTATTCGTGCCAGCTTAAACCATGAATCTGGATTTGTTAGCAGTTTGTTTGTAACTCCATATGTGGCAAACACATGACATAAAATACTTGGATATGCATCTCCTAGCCATAAAACAAGGAATGGATAAGGAATTGTTAGAGAATCCAGAACCAAAACTTTAATCTCTTCTGGTGGTTTTTCTTGCAAGGGCCCAAAATTACAGGTTCAGGGAATATCATCTTTTTGTGCATTTAGAAAATTCTCATGCTGATAAAGAATTTATTGAACTGAAATTGTTTGTTCTCAACTTCTCTGAGCTCAAAACATTATTTGCTTAACCTAAAAAGCCAAACTATTGTGGTTATGAAATAATTAAACAGCCTTGAAAGCTATGTACTTGGACAATAATCTTATTGTAGAAAATACCACCTTTTTCATCCAAATAATTCAAAATCTAAGTGCGGTATATCAACCATGACCACTTGGCATCTGTTTCACTAGAAATTGCTTATATAATTTGTTTTGCCTCTTTAGTTTTGTGCCTTAGGTTTTTGTTTTCAAGTGGGTATTTTTTTCATACAACTTCTTTTGTTTCACTAGGGTGCTTCTTCTTAAGAGAAAGGCAATCTAATTTTGAAATTGGGATTTAGAATAACATCCTGTCTCTCTCCAGCTCTGAGTTGCATGTGTTATGCAGTCTGTCCTTTCTTTATCAAGTGGGTACTGATGCAATGAGAATTTTTAAGGGGGAAAATACACAAAAATTAAACTGCTTTTAGATGTAATTATACTGTGGACAACTAATAGATGTTTAATATTTAATATCCAACTCCTTTTTTTTAATTTGTAATCCTCTATGGTGTTTATCTATTGTTAGATGATGGCAGATCTGTAACACAGCTGCAAAATCTTCTCGCTTCTTAGTGTTTAATAAAGAAAAAAATGCAACAAACCAAGCACAATTCTGCCCACCATCTTTTGAAAACCAAGCACTGAAATGCACTGGTTTTATACTGGGACAAATTCTGTAACTATGTTGATAATATTCTGTTTATTGCAGAAAGAACTGACTTGAAAAAGATGAAAAGTTGAAAAAGCTGTTTTGTTATCTGTGTTTAAAAAGGAGGAAATAAAAAAGCAATCTTGTAGTTGCTCTCTGGCCCTCAAGAATTAGAAGGAAGACAAATGTTCAATGGCTCTTCAATTGTTTTACTTGGAAAATGAACACCTTTTGAGGCACTGATGTTCCAGCTCCTGTAAAACAAATAAAAAACGGAACACTTCATTTAGTTGTCTTAATAACATACTTGGAATGGCTACTGGGACTCTTACTTTTTAATCCAGATTAAAACCCTTGAACCTGTTTTGTAATATGGGGGGCATATTAATGCCTGGTCTAGCACCAAAGACTAATAGAATTTTGTCTTATTTCAGGTTTGTAGATTGGGGCAGCTCTGTCAAATACAAAGCTTTGAATATAGGTTTTCAGCTTTAAGTATCAACATCAACTTCAGCCATGTGGTGGCTTTACAGTTCAAAAGCAGGGTTTTTGTTTGAGGCGGTCGAGAGGAGGTGGAGATCCCTTTTAAAGATCATCTCTTTTTAGTTCAATCAACTGTGTGCTCTACAAACTTGTCTTGAAGGAAGCTACCAGACCCCAAAATCACATTCAGGCTGCATGAAACATCAAGTGACACAGTTGCTTTCAATGCAGTCATATTTTGAAGTAGCATAAATGCTGAACAAGTCCTGTCATCACTGCAATCTTTCACGCTAACCCACCATTAAGGTGTTCCGGTGTCTAAGTTTATGTTCTAAGAGGCTTCAAAGATGCTAATCTGTTGCAAAAGTCTGTTTTAACCAGCCTGCTGTGGTGTGTAGCAATACTGTGAAAAGTAAAATGCCAGTGAAATGGTCTTATGTTAGTCTGAATACTTGTATGATATAGTTAGTGGGAATGAGGAAATAGATTTCTTTTTTCATGGGGAGCAGGAAATCCTCTCGTTTTGGAGTGGTGATTTGTGTAGCATCAAGGATTTCTTTATTTATATATGTTTATATAACTGAGTACTATCTTTGGAGAGAGATCTAAAACTAAATAATAAATAAGTCTAATATTGTCTAGGAGGAAAACTACGATTTCTAGGTTTTTCATAGCTCAAGCATTTTTGGTTCTGTGGTGTAATTGTAGCTGACAGAAAGGTCTAGTCTTAAAATGCTCAACCAAATTTAAGGTTTAAGAGTTAAAACAGGCACTGAAGCAGCAAAAGTTCACCTTAAAGATAAATAATAATCAGAATAACAAAGGAAGCTAAGCGGTTCGGTGTGTATTTGTAAAAACTGCTCTTTGCTCCAGGCATTAGCTTTCTAGCACATCTGGTCAAAAGTGTGTGTTTTTGAGGTCAGATTGTAAAATGCTAGAACAAGAGGTCACATAAAGTTGTGTCTTATTTGTGTAAAGCCAGTGGTTTGTTTTGGTTTAAACTGGTGATACTGAATTTAGATTTTTAGCCCAGAGCTCTACTGTAAAAAAAACCACCCAGGTATTAAATTCATGCATCCAGGAAAAAACCTTCCTTCAGGATGACCCTTCCCCTGCTGTTTCTAGTCAGATGTGCTTATTTTTCTGTGACGTTTAGGTGTGGAAATTTTCTCAAGAAATTAAGGTGATGTGACAGTTTACTGTATGCACAAGAAAGAGGTGATGGCGTTTCTTCCTTGACAGAGGGAGCTGTATGGTGATACAAGTTTTATTTTAATAGCTATATCTAGTTGTGAAATGTGCTTTGTTTTACATTGATTATAAATTCGTGAAGAATAGCTGATGTTATATTAACATTGATGAAGAACATGCCTACTACATTTGGCATGCAGTTGCCATGGCAACCGTACTGTAGAGTGACCCAAATTAATTTTCCAGCAGTCACTAAGTGCCCTGTCAGGTTTTTGGATTTTTTTTTCTTTTGCTAGGGATAAGCAGGCTCTAAGGTACTTGGGTTTGTTTTTTTTTTTTGAGGAATCTTGCCTTATGATTTTTCTCCTGGAAGCGATGGCTGAGCTATGTTAATCAACCCAAATCTCTTACCTTCATTTGTGCAGTTAAAGGCATGCTATTTAAATCCCAGTATTACAGAGAGAAACACTTGAATGAATAACAAGTAATTGAATGGAAGTAAATGTACAATATCTTCATAGTAATTGGAGCAGACAACACAGTATGGTCATTTGCAACCTCTGGCTTTGCACTGCTCTGCTGCTTCCACATCCAGGCTTCTGAGTCCCTCTCAGAGAGCAAGTCTTTACTGAGCCTCATCAGAAAGGGAGCAGAAAATACCGTGCTCTGCATATTTATCTTGCTCTCCACAATTCGTTAGCAGGGTGCTCGTTGAATGCCAGGTATTGGCTGCTTATTGCTGGTATGGGGCTGAGTCCCACTTCCAAATGCTCTTGCCTGTGTAGCTGGTTTGTCATGGAAGTGACATGAAGTCAGCCATTCAAGTTTAAAGCTACTACTCTTAATTATTTGTCACTGTCACATAACAGAGCATTTTGGTGTCTGGCAACAACCAGGATAATGATTTGTCTGTATTTCTTCTTGCTGGGTGTGGTTTTGCCTCACCTCTGTCTTTGTTCCCAGAGGATTTCTGTCTCTGTGTCAATGAAGGCACCTTCCTTACTTGAAGCTCATTTGTGCCTTGCCCATTTGTGCAGCTTTTTCTTCTGTAAGGTTCATGTCTGCATGCAGAGTGAGTGCATCTGTTTTCATATACACCTTTGTAATATGTAGAACAGTGTAATTGCTTTGCATTTTCATAGTTAGGGATGAAGTACCTTAAAAACAGGGTCTTAAAACACCACGTGCACAAAAGTTTTACGAGCATGTGTAGTATTGCTGCTAACTTTGTAATAACTGTTCAAAATACGTGAAATTGTGTTGCTATGCTATCAGCTTATATCTAGGCAGTTCTCATACTGTCTGCTCTGTTCATTAATACAGAGCTCTTAGACTGATTCTGGTATTTCATAGGTTTTTTGCAAAAATTAAAGGAACTAAAATTCAGGTATAAGACACGATTTTGAGAGGAGAATGTCTTTCACTGCCTTTTTTTTTAAACCATTCTGCTTATTCAACCAAGATCAAAAGTTTGTTTATTACTTATAGTGTAGGCTTTACTTATTAACTTCTTGAAAGGAATATGTAGAAACTCTGCAAGCATATTGCATTCAAACCAACACAAAGCTTTTAATCATGAAAACATTACCTGGTGTCTCTGCATTTAAACTGTTCAAAATGCTTGCATAGCAACTCCAAATGTGTAAAACAGCTCTGTTAAGTTTGTTGTATTAATAAATAGACAAGAATTCCTGCTGATAATGCCTGTTGTCTTACAGTGTTTGAAGCAGGAATTTGTGGTGTTTTTCTGAACATCTTTTGTCAAGTAACCTTTAAAAGGATAAATCTGTGTTTTCAAAATGAAGCTGAGCAGTAAAAATGTATTTATATGTACTTGGGAAAGCTAACCTTATATGCTTTCAGGCATTATTTTTGTTTGAAGAGAGAGTAGGACAGTCTCTCCAGTGTCTGATGGTGACATGGATTTAACTGGGTAGGGCATGTATCCCATTACAGAGAAAAGCAATGGGCAATCCAGAATGGTCTCTACGCTTGTTGTGGGGTAGTGGCTTTTTAAAAGAGCCAGTTTTAAAGACAACTGAAAACATGCTGTTGATGACTAATTGCGTTCTGTCTCTGAAATATTAATGTCTATGGAAGCCAGGGTATTTATGGGAAAAGAGCTTTCAAATATCCTGTCTTTGAAGACAAAGCTTTTTAACTTTGAGAAGTAAATTTTCTTTTGACTCATAAAAGCAGACAGGGTTTTAAAGGCTGAACAGGTACCTTTGCTTCATATTTTGCAAGTGGTTGCTGAGATGAGAACGTATAATAGTGTACTCACTTTAAAGCCTTTCTGTGATCAATATGCATAGACCAAATCATGAAAGGCAAGGACAAACTGGGGGTGGGGGAGGAGAGGAATTTGTACTGGTGGTCGTTTTTCTGCCCTTATGAACTGCTAAGACCATTGGAGTGTCATAATTAACACTTGTGTGTACACCTTCCCCCCTGCTGTAATAAGGAAACTAAGTGGATTGCTTCTAATATGAGGGGCTGAAATTGGTGACCCAGGATGTCCTTTCTAGTCCCATCTTCTCAGATATGTTCTCTGATGTGATGGTCTTGAAACTCTCTTGTTAATAGGTTGTAATAATCCAGTCCATTGTAACAGTAAAAGGTGTAGGGCTAGACTTAAAGGAGCAGTGTAGTGAAGCAGGTGGAAAGGAAGCTCCATCAAATTTTAAGGAACATACCAGACATCTGGAAGATTTATTCAAGAATAACAAACTGTGGTTATACTATAATACTCTGTAGTCAAATAAGGCCTAACTTCTGATTCCTGTCCATGAGTGTTGTGTGTAACAGCCTAAAAGACATTTCAGTGTCTTAGATTGCTTTTTTTTTTCCTGCTCAGTTCTTGTGCTGAGGAAAGCTGAGTAAATGCCATTATCAGAGTGGGTTTTTTTTTCTTTTTTCCATTAGGCCTTATGCCTGTCATTGAAATTGGAGGTGCATTATAGTTCTTTGCAGTAAGACTTGTAATTTGTTAAGAACTGGTGTAAGAGATTTGACTCATTCCTGAATGGCTTTCATCTTTCCAAAATGCTGTTCTTGTGCAGTTTTAATGATGATCCCAAAAGCCATTAACTGAGGTTGTAAAAGGATACATCCTGAATGGAATACTTGTCTTCCTCTATATACATAGTAATACATTATTTATTTGCATGGAGACTTAAGGCTATTGCATCATGACCCTTCAAAAACACTGTGTTGCTTATGAGTCTCCAGAAAAGGACGGAAGCCTTTCTGGCTCTCTCAGTGCCTGTGTTTACCTGTAATAGAAACTGGGGATTCTTGCCAACATTTGAAAGAGGGACATAGGACTCAAAAAGGTCCCAAAAAAAAAGGGGGGGAGGGGAACCCCAACAAACCAAAACATAAAACTCCAAGACAAACATAGTATGTCTGTCCCCCTCTGCCCTTCCTCCAGAAACCCCAAGCTCTCAAGCCATTGCAGTGTCTCTTACAGTGGCATGGTTTCCTTTAGATCTTTCCAATAATCTAAATTTAAAAAGAAGGGACTGAGGAAGCCACATACCCAGTTTTCTGATTCTGCGGCTTCCTATGCTCTCAGATTCTGAATGCTTGCCTTGGAAACACTGTGGGCTGTCTGTGTCTTAAAAAGGAAGCAAAACTGATGTCTCTAGCTGGTGTTTAATCAACTTGAAAAACTTGGCTCAATGCATATGAAATGTATGTTGAAAATTAATGCATATCAATGAAAAATATTCTGGTCATTTTGGAAAAAAGCAAGAAAAATTCAAAGGCTTACTGAAGCTTTAATAAGCATAATGCTGATCTGCCTAATAAAGGTGGAAGATCTGAAGATTCTGAAATGCTTAAAACTGCATTTTAATATGGGAGAGGTGCTTTTATTCACTTATTTTAGCTATTCCAACTGTTTTGAAGCTAATATAAAGATATTGGTGATAAACTCCTTGGAATTTGAAAAGGAAATAAGAACAAAGACAGGATATACAAAAATGTGCTGCAGGAGGCTGAATGTGTACATGTGCCTGCATGTTGTAGTGCTTAAATATAAATTTTACTCATTTCCATGTGAGTGTGATAAGGCACAGATGAAAGGAGTTATATTTAGAGACCAGAACAAGAGTTTGTGATGATGTTTTAAGAATTTACTTGCCCTCTTACAGTGTCCAGTTGAATGGTTTTGTTCCTCAGGTAACACTCGCAACTATTACCTGTTGCCATGTCCAGGACAGTGAGGCTGCAGAACCAGCTGCTGAAGACTGCTGAAGTGTTCTACTCTGCTTTGTAATAGGGTTTAATTAAATATTTTTCTATCTGGGGGGAAGGAAGGAAAAAGCAATTAAACGTGCTTGAGTATTCCAATTTCAGTTGTAAGTCTTATTTTTCACTGTTACTTCTAGATCTTATTGAGGATGAATATTTCTTAAGTTTGGGGACTGGAGAAAGGGGTCACGTGTGAATGCTGAGTGACTTCATACAGAACTATTATGTTTTCAGGGAATAAAGCAAATATTTTATCACCCCTGCCTCAGCTGTAGGCAAAATATTAAAGTTTAATTATAACCACTGCAAGAAAGAGATGGAGGGGTTTTATCTTTCTCCTGTTCTACCTCCTTTCCTGTCTCCATCCGGTGGCTTGCTGGGGAGTGTCAGAGCAGCACCTTGAGGGATTCTCCTTAGGGAGTTGAATGCAGTAGTAACTTCAGGCACACTTGCACAGAGGGGAGATTTGGCAAAGTTACATTAATTTCTAGGTGTTGAGTAGACCCATTTCCACCGAGGATGCAGGAGGAAAGATGGGAGAAGAAAAATGTTCTGTGAAAAGCAGTTCTGAACGTGTTCACTAAGTGTTTTTAATGAGTTTGATTGTATGATGGCAAGCGTGTGGTGCAACTCCGCGCTTTCCACAATACTGCAGTAAATCTGTGGTGATAAAGCTTGAAAACGTTGTGGTGGGGGAAGTGGGTCAAAGGTAGTGCCTGTGGAAGAGGTGCAGGGTGCTTGTTAGCTTGGTCAGGTTTCTGCATTCTCCAGGAATAGATGCTACTGTTTAAAACCCTTTGTAATTATACATGTATGCAACGAAGCAGTGTTTGTTCTTACTGCTATGCTTGTTCTAGCTTGAAGAAGACAAATGCAGCAAATACATGTAATACAAGGGAAGGCAATAATAAAAAAGGAAAGGTTATTGGTTTTGAATTCTAATTGCTACCACTCAGGGCAGCAATGTTTGTAGTATTTGAGGGATGACTAGAAGATTAGTCATATGTGAAATGGACAGACAGACTTGGAGAAGGGGAAGTACATGCATTTCTTCCTTTAATTCACCAAATAACCATTTTATAGCTGCTTGAATTCAATTTGGTTACAATGATTTGAGAAAAAAAATTAGTTTCTAATTAAAAGAAATGTGATGGTCAAGAAATTAAATACAGCCTTTATTTAATTTCTAGAGCTGCTGTTGAAAGGAGCCTGTGAGCACATCACTTTTACTGTAAGTTATATTCTAGTACAAGTGTTTATGAGCTATCATATTGCCCCTTACTGAAGAGTCAGCAGGTGTGGTTCACTTTACACTGCTCAAGAAGCAAAATGCCATCTACTTTGTTCACCCTTGTGAGCAATTAGCTTAGGAAAAGTGAGTCATCCCTTTAATGTGGATCTTTTGGATAACGGAGTGAAGTTGTTTAGTCAGCTGTCCTGGTAAAATAAGGAGACAGAGAAAGTCTGTAAACTAGTTTTGCTGTGGTGGCCATCATCTCAGAAACAGGACACTGTTGCATAAAGGGATGGAAATCACTTACCTGACCCTCAGAAGTGTCTGTGGCAGAGCTGCTCACTGAATGCAGAGTTTAATAATTTCAATAACCTACCTGCAGCGTTGTCCTTTCATGTAATCATAACCCCATGCCACTTTGACCAAGTTGCCGTTATTGTTGGGCTGCCTCTGCAAGTTAAACACAGCACAATTGTCAGCTGGGGGCTTCTTGCCCAAAAAACACTTTCCTCTTTTCCCTGTGCAGTGGCTGCAGGTCCATGCTGCTTCCCTTAAGTAGGTGAGCTTTGGAACCAGGCCAAGTTCCAAAAAGATTTTTTTAATCATTATTTATTCTTGGCCTGGTCAGCCCTTTCACTGGCCTGGGTTGCTATGTATCAGGATGAGAGGGTCTGTAGGAGGAAAGGAGATGCTGTGAGTGTGTGGGGAAGGCAGATCAACCTGCTCTCAGACACCCCTGAATCTGCTCAGGCAGCTTATGAAACTGTGGCTTTGTAGGAGATTAACTTGTTTGGGGTTGAGGTCTGGGAAAGTCTTCCAAGATCGGGCCTTTCTGATCTGTACATAACCACAGGAAATCTGGTGTTCGCTTGAAAGTAATGAGAGTAGGTTTGAACTATGAGGTTTAGTTTTATGCAAATTGAGTTAAATTTTGTATTTATTACTCAAAACAACCAGCTAGATAACTCATAATCCTTAAACATGCATACAAGCTTGCCAGGATGACTGGACTGGCTGAACACTGAACATTTGAACATTTTGCAGTTGACTATAGTTCTTTTGGAGACTGTTTGCCAGTGGCTCATTTGATTGCTGGGTGACTAAGCATGCAAGACAAAATCCAATCTCTGGTTTTTTGCTCCTTGAATGCATTTCTGAAATTGGAAGCCAGTGAAAAATAATCTACCTGTAAGTAAACATTCTGCTACCAGGGAAGGAGGTAAGAAAGAGCATGTTGTTAGCCTTAAGGAATCTTTCTTTAGTGGGAGGTAATGGTGACTGTTGCTCCAAGCCAAGATGAATTACTTGTGCGGCTTGTAATTTATTGAACCCTGTGGTCTTCCAGAATGATCCAAATTGGAGCTGCATCATGAATTTATTTGACACCTATTTTTCTTTGGAAGCAGCAGCTAACCTTAATGCTTTCACCAATGGGTTTTTCTTCTGAGTTACAAATCCCTCTTGTGTGAGCTTTAGTCAGAGACTAAAGTAAATACTCTTGCACACTTAGAGCAATATTGACATCTAACTCAGGAAGCTGAAAGGTCCTTTAATAGGAGAAGCTCATTAAGCAGCTGAATTCTAATTCTCATCTTCCTGGACCACACAGCAGAAGCTGGCATTGCTATTTCATGTGAGACAATTATATCACGTTACATGGTACAGTGAGTGAAATTTTCTGCTAAACTGATCAAATGAAAGTTTACTGTCAAAGGATGAAGCCTGCTTATTTTCTTCTGGTAAAAGCCATCATTAGTTCATAAAATGCATTCTTGAATGTAACATAAACCAAAATTAGCTAATTTTCCTTTGAAGGCAGTAAGTCTGACAGCATTACATTTTTAAAGACCTTTTAGAAGGTTGTAGAAATAAAAAACAAAGCGTATTATTTGATTTTTCTATTCCATTAATTAAACGTGCTCTGTAGATAACTTGCTATGACATGTGATCTATAGAATTTGTCACTGGGTGGCGTCAAGAGATGGTCCCCTGTTGCTGGAAGACAGAAGTCTATGTGGGAATCCCAGATCAGGTTTGTATCTCAGTAAACCACAGGAGATCAGACTCTCAACTCATGCGTGACTCACTCCAGTACTTAGTTGCTTTTCAGATTTCTATATTTTTGCCTAAAAATCAGTCCGTTCTTTCTTGCCTGCGAAAGTGTTTTCCGTGTGTCTGAATAGGAGGGATGTTCTAAAATTGATTTCCAGGCACTACTGAATGTGTGATTTATGCCCTCTTTTTTTTTTTTGATAACTGTAATGACACAGCTGCAGCTCTTGCCTGTTGAGATTTGTGACGCTGTAGTTAAATTTCTGGTGCTCACAATCCATTCTTGATCCTAATGTGGGGGTTGCCAGCAGAAGTGTGCTGCCTGTCTCAGAAATATCTATCCCAAAATGATTAACAGTATTTCTGGGACAATTAACAGGGGAAGGAAATTATGTTAAGGATTTAATTTTTTTTTCTTTGTCTCTATTAAAAGAGACATTAGTAAGGAAATGGAAGTGAAAGATTATTTGTGAGTTCAGGGGAGTGGAAAGAAAATATAGGTGAAGGGGCTAAGATGAGATGCTGCTGCTTCTTTTCCAGATCAGTTAAAAAGTAGGTGTGATGTCAGAGGGAGCATGTCCTTGGTCAAATTTTGAAAACCTAGCATTTCAATGGAGATACTTTAATTGTCTGGATTTTCCTAAAATACTTGCAAATTTGCAGCTTCACTGTTCAGTATGTCATTGCAAGGTAAATTTGTAAAATACCTTTGCTTAGAAACAGTTACGACTCAGCTGGTAGCATTTTAGATGTTCTGATTAAAGAAAAAAAGGGAAACTCCTGAAAGTGAACCTTAGGAATTAAATATTTTTGCTATGACCTCCTAATGGAGAGACTATTTACAAGAGCATGTAGTGACAGGATAAGGGAGAATGGCTTCAAACTGACAGAGGGAGGGTTTAGATTGGATATTAGGAAAAAATTCTTTACAGTGAGGGTGGTGAGGTGCTGGCAGAGGTTGCCCAGAGAAGTTGTGGATGCCCCATACCTGGATGGGCAGGTTGTGTTCAAGTGTTCAAGGCCAGGTTGGATGAGGCTCGGAGCAGCCTGGTCTAGTGGAAGGTGTCCTCTGTCTGTGGAAGGGAAGTTGGAACTGGATATTGTTTAAGGTCCCTTCCAGCCCAAGCCGTTCTATGATTCTACGATTAATTATTTTTAAAGAGTTTTCCCTGAAGAAAACTGAAGGCAACATCCTCATGTAACCTCTGGAATGTAAGGATCTTGACTCAAGTTCAAGTAGTGAAAACTACACAGAAAAGCTGACTTGTGAGAAATGCTTCTTATTCCATTAAGCATCCTGTGGCCATTTACAAAGAAAGTGCTTAAAGGGTTTTCCAAAATCCACTTCCCATTAATCTTGCCAGAAACTCTGCTGCAGTATTACTCAGGGAGTTTAAACTGGGCCAATATCGTGGTGCATACAGATTCAAAATAAAGACCACCCAGAGGAGATAAGTGAATTTAAGTGACAACATGAAGTTGGGTTCTTTTGGCAGAAGGTTTTCTGGTTGCGTGACCAGCTAAGATAGTTCTGGAAAATGAAATGTAGAAGTGTCTCTTTGAGTCAGTCTGCCAACAAATGTCTGCAAGCATGCAACAGTGTGTTTGTTTCTTTCCCAGCAGAGATTTATATATATTTTAATACCATATTCCAGGCTATGATCTCTAACTTAAGGATGTCTTTGTTAGGACAGAGCTGAAATGTTTCTAGACTCTGTGGTTTTTTTCCTATGGCATGTCCAGCTTTAGTACCCATGGGGGAAAAAAAAAGGGTAAACATGTAGTGAAGCTTTTCAGAATAAGGTTGTAGGGTCTGATGGTCTACCCCTCAGGGAAGGGTGGCTTGAACCGTGGATATCATGGTGTTTAATTAGCTTTCAAATCCATGGGAGTTTCCAGACCACTTCTTGATACCACCTGAACATTCTGGAACAGTGTAAACCTCAGCACCAAGGCTTAAAGATTTTATGAAGTATGTATTTCTTTTTGTTTTGTCTTCCTGAAAACTTAAGAGCTATGATGATAAATCAAAACCCGAAACCACAGTGTAGCACATAAAAAAGGCATGAAAGAACAAGAACATAGTAGATTGTATCTACCACACAGAATTAAGAAAAAAAGGTTTTATAATATTAGTCTCTAGGTTGCACAGTAAAAATGAAGACTAAGCTCATGGATCACTAGGCAGTCTGTAAATGCTGTCATCTGCAAGTTTTAAAATTGAAATAAAGATAAGCATGAGGTGGCAAAGACTCAATGCAAAGTACTGCAAACACTATTAGTATTCAAGTTTTGGAAGGGATCAGCTGTTTAAAAGCTGGCTCTTTCTTCCTCTTCTCTAAAAGGAAGTTTTTAGAAGGTGTGAGAAGAGTAAAGCTGCAATGATGATATGAAGAAAAAAAGGACCTAAGGAATTGAGAAGAGAGAGTCCTTTTAGTGTCATAAAACTCATTTGTGCTACTTAGAGCCTTTCCTACTTGTGGGGATGTGTAGTTCCTTGCAATCCCTCCTTTGCAACCCCCTTCTATGGAGAATGAAGTAGGAATGTTTTCCCCTGCTTGAGTATAAACTATAGATTGATACAGACTTGGGAGTGAAGGTCTCTGGGTGACCTCAGTTTGAGCAGTCAGATTTGCAAGTCTTACACTTTATAGAGTAGTGGCTTTAAAAAGAAGGCTTTGTTTTTACAAAAATAAGTCTTTCCAAGTTAGGGAAGAAGAGAGAGAGTATTCTGGTTTTAAAAGGTGGGAATTGTTCAGTAAATTTAGTACAAGGAAATATAGCAAAAAACTTATTTTTGAAGTTTATTTAGATCCTGATTTTTAAGAGTATCACATGGAGGAAAAGTTATTAGAATGAGTATTCTGTTGTAGCTCCCTTGAGTGTGCTAAAAATTCTTCAGGTATTGTAGGAAAGCAATATAGAGAATATGCTTTTAAAATAGAAAATGTCTAGTATGTGTAAGAATCACTGAGCAGGTTAAGGTCCCCTTGGCATTCCTGGTGGGATTTTTAGATACTGGGATATGTACCTATAATTCAGCATCAATTTAACAGTGAAACTTGAGCAGAAGGAAGGGAGAAAAGTCCAGTTGCAATTAGCAGCCCCTCTGTTTGCTGAAATCAGTAAAGAAGAGCTGCTTGCTTTATTAGGTACAAAGCTAGTTCATGCTAGGAGACTATGAAGTACTATTCTGAATATTTCATTTAAGCCTCAGTTACTATGCAAAACATGCTCCTAAAAAAATAGTCCTATAAAAATGCTGCCTTATTTCAGGGCTGTAGTGGATTTTGTACAAGAACTTTACAGAACAGGGTGGGAATTTATTCGTATAAAGAATTATTACAATTAATACCATACAAGATAGTTAAGTAGTCTGACCTTTATTAATGAAGATATACTTAGTAATTTAGAAACTTTAAAAAATTCAGGGAACAATCATTTGGAGGTTCTGTTACTGTGTTATTGGTTTACCATTTGGAAATGCTGGCCTGTTGTTTCTCAGAAATTTTGACAACCATCTTCAGTCTTGGCATTTACTTTTGTGTGTGTGTGTGTATTCCATTGCCTTTGTTCTTTGATTAACCTTCAGGGTCTTTGGAGTTTTGTTTTGTTTTGGGGTTTTTTTGTTGTTTCTTTTTTTTTTTGGCAGTGCTTACATCATGTTGCCAGAAGGTCTGAAAAACTGATTGCTAGATTAGCAAATGAATGATGCAGCACAGTGTAAAAGGAGGCAGGGGAGAACAACTGCTTTCTTGTTTGAAGCACTCTTGCTGCTAAACAAGGACAAAACTTTTTTTTTTTTTGTTCAGTATTTTTGATTTGTGGTCATGATGTCAATTTTGGTTATCTAGGTATGTTTCACTTTCCCTCTGAGAAAGGAAATCACCCAAAATGGCTTGTGTTCACTGTTTTGTAAAGGCATGTGTAAGTGAGGAAATGAGCTTTAATTTTCTTTGGTCTTGTTGTCTGAACTTCGGCCCTTGGGATATGGGGTCTGCTCAGAAAGTGCAGTGGACATGTTCAAAGTGTGTTTAGATTAACACTTAGAGAAATTAGATTTAAATGCATCTAATATGATATTAGATTTTAAATGAACACTCAAAGTACCTTCTAAGGAAAGTTGCAAGTGTTTCTTAATTTCTAGTTTGAAATCCATTGTCTGTACATACACACAGGTAAAATGCAATGCTTTTTTGTGGTGGTCTTGAAAATGTTCAGCACACAGTCCCTGATGAAATATCAACCTGATCCCCAATTTATGTAAGCTAGCTGGAGTCCAATATTTGGATCTGCACTTCTCAGCTTTATCACACCTTTGTTACCTGCAAATGTCTTTGTTCCTCTCTGCAAAAAAACAACAAAACTAATCAGGGAGAATCTTCAGTGTATGTGGCTTTGATTGGTAAGAAGAAACTTGAGCTGAAGGCTAAAGTAATGTTGGCAGTAGGAAGAAAAAACGCTTTTGTTAATTTTTTTGGTAGTAAAATTTCATTACCTGTTTTTAAAAAAGGAGGTGGGGGAAAGCCCACTCTGTAGTTGCTTTTTGCATAAGGCATCTGCCATCAGTTTTGTGTTTCCCTTTCAGAATGTTTGGACAATGAATATGCTGGTAATAACTTGTTTAAAAGTTAATAGAAATGCAAAAGTGTAATGTCACACAGTCAACTCTCTGGAACTAATATGTTCAATCAGATCTTATTTTGAAGAGTGCCATAGCACTAAGTAACATAGCAACGGCCTTCTTTAAGAGATGCCCAGTGAATGTGTGCATAAGATGTTTCTTGTGTTCTGTCTTCCACTCCCTCCTTTATTCTTGTCTCTCTTTCTTGGTTTCAGTTCAGTGATTTTTATTTTTTCTTGTCAGTTTATATTCTCTGCCCAATTCAGTCTTTGCCAGTCTGCTTAATTTTGTTCCTATTCATTCTATCTTTATTTTTGTTGATATGTGGTTAGATGAACAGAGCTCAAAGAGGCTGGGTAATAGTAGAGACGCGGAATGCACTTTCATGGTATGCCTAAATGCAGGCTGATGGTAGGGGAGGTGGTGAAAGACTACCTTATCTTGTGTGTCCTGTACTTTACCTTACTGGGTTGCTCAGGTTGTTCTTGATTCTTTTGTGGAGAGGGCTGTACTGCTGTGTTTACGTGGAATAAAATTGAGAGCAGCCTCTTACTGAGAGGACAGGAAAGGCATATGAAGACAAGTGGCTAAACAAAAACCTTGGGCACCTAAAGTGTTGAACAGATGAGCAATGATGATATAGTTAATGGTGCCGAATTGTAACTTGAGGAAGAGTCATGAAGGTGTTTGGAATATCTTGGCGTTTCCTAGGGTATGAGGGGATGTTCAGCTGCACAATGGCAATGACCTATTGGGCAATCTTTGTTCATTCTTGCGTTGTAACCCTGCCTTTTTGTTGCACTCCCTTTCTTTTCAGCACTGCTGCAGGTTAAACACAAATAAGGTTTTGAAGGGAATTTAACTGAAGAACAGCTGCATGCATTCAGCTTTTTGACTTCCTAATCTGAGGTTTGGTTTGCCTGTGCTCATCCTGCTTTCATATGCATCTCAAATGACATTGATTCTCAGTTGTTCTCCCGGCATTTGATGGCTTCATGCTTTGATGGAAATTTGTTTCATAATTCACTACTGCAATTAATTGCTAATCTTTGGGTACCTTAAGACAAAGCTGCTTTAAATTGGTGTGAGCCAGCCATTCTGTGTGACAAAGAACGGCGCAGAAGTGTGAAGGTATGTGAACCCCCCTGCTTGGCTAGTGCCAGGTGAGCCCTGTGCCCAACTGAGAGACCCTGCAGCTCATTTAGTGATGTTTTTGAACAGTTTAAAATGATGTTGCAATGTGTAATGCAGCTAATGCTGCTGCAGTTTCCATTTCGACACCATTGTCAGTGTTTGCAGCAGGCCAGTTTGCTGCTCCTCATTTGAGTGTGTTATGCTCTCCAGTTTAGGCTCTTAAAAATAGGTAATTTCTTCTTGTTCCTAATTGAAACTTTTTTAGAAATTGCAATGCAGATTTAATTGAGGAAAGCAGTTGGTTTCTGGAGATCTGCATTTTCTATGAAGTGGAGCCATGTATTATATGAATATCATCACTTGATATGTGTTTGGAAAACAAGTATTTGGAGCTATTTAAGTGTTTCAGTCTTAGACAATATGCTGGTGGGTTCTTTTTGTTACGAATTCTATATGGAAAGTTCTGCTCAGTGGCTATTCAGGGAAATTTGGTGTGGGTTATGGATACAGGCGGTATATCAGGTCAAGTAGAAAATCAGAAATTATTGTCTAAGGTTAATTGAGTATTCAGTGGAGATTTTTTAAGTGGCACTGAAAATTATTAGTTTTTTTACATATCTTTCAGAAATTACATGAGCAGTCTGAAAAACATCAGTCTTTTTGATATGGTTTCTATTGAAAAACTGAAAAATCTGAAACTTGCAAAATGTTTTATCATCAAATATGTTTATGCATTCAAAATGATTTTGTATAACAATTCTGTACTTTTTACGTAATATTACAACTACAAATACATCTGTTGCATTCCACATGATTATTAAACCGTAGGGGATTTTTTCAGTTGGATGCTAAATTTTGTCTTTGGTTTAGCAGTAAAATGTTTTGTAAATAAAAATAAGTGCTGGAGGGTGAATTCTTTCTTGTTCATGCACGCAGGTGTGCCAGGAACATTTATAACTGGAAGTTACAGAAATGGGAGGAGAATTTGGCTTAGTTTTTTTTAACTGACTATTTAGAAATCAGTCTCTTTGTATTATTCCTCCAATCCTGTGGCTGGAGGATATCCTAAACTATAGTAATTCTTAGAGTATAACTGCTATGTTACTTCTGTCAGCTCTAGGAGGACCACAATTTCCAGTAGGTGCCTTAATATACACTTACCTGAACTGGAAGAATAAGAAATAGAGATCAAAATTATAATAATGAATTGGAAATTAACAATGGTGCCTTCAGATTCTTCATTTTTCAAATACTTGATACCAGTGTTCCCAGAGCCCTGTTATGTTTCATTTAAAATTCCCAGAGCCAGTATGAAAGAGACAGAAGCAATCTTTTGCAGTAATAGAGCAAAAGGAAGAAAAATACATCTCTAGTGTATTTTTGATTATGTGGGTGTGCAAATGGTAGAAGGAGTTCAAGTCTACTTGTGTTTTCTCTCAGAAAAATGGTGGGTTAAAGCATGCCATGGCAGAGAAATGTGGTAGAACTGCTGTATTCCTGTGGAGTTCAGCTCCCTGACATTCTGTCATTCAAGTTCACAAGGTGCTGTCAGAAGTATTTCCTTTCAGTGCTCTCTACCATATACTCTTGGCTGCAGTGATTGCTTTGCTTCAACTGGATCTCCTGCTGCTGCCCCCCTTCTTTTATTATCGACGAATTCTTATCAGGCTTGGGGAATAAAGTGCTCTGATATATGAGCTTGTGGAGGGTGCAGAGTATTTGTCAGCCTTCTCACACAAGACAGATAAAATATGGTACTGTAATGCTGTTGAGGAAATTGGATGGACTTTCACAGAAATGTGTCTCAAAAGTAATTTCAGTCATCTTCCTTATGATGTTTTATACCATGAAAGCCAGCTGAACAGAATTTTGTGCAGGATGAAAGGGTGAGCTATTAGAGATGAGCCCTTGTCAGCAGTACTCTGAATGGGTTGTGTGCTCCAGTCCAAGAACAAGAGTCTTTTATCAGTAGAACTGATTAATGAAGCTGCACATTTAAAAATATTAAGGTGTAATATAATTAAGAGTTAGGTTAATATTTTTTCTGACTGCAATTCTGTGAAACAGTGGCCTGTAGCTGGCAATTTTGAAACTCTTGGAATGAAGGGTTTTACATTTAGCTGATTTCAATATCATGCAGAATAGGCATTTTTCTCAAGTGTAATCCAAGACATAATTATGTATTTGTGCCTGCAGTCTAACATCTTTTGCCTACTGCCCATTTTCTTATAGCTGTTAAGGTAATCTAAATCTAAGATTTTCAGGGTGAACACAGAACAAAACTGACATGATCAAACAGCAGCTTTTCCTAGGCTTTCATGCCTGCTTTCCTGCTCAGCGCATATCAACAGTACCTGAAAACTCAGAGCCTCAGGTTCAGGTTGTGTTCAACAAAATGCAAGGGAATTGAAGAAGTTTGTACTTATTATCCTATGTTGTCCTTGGCCCCTAGGTAGCACTCCTTGCAGTTTTTAGTGTGTTCATAAATGGTATTTGCCTTAACTTATTGTGCATGTTGTTGTAAGGCTTAATTTAGTGCAGTGCTAAGATTTGATTGGGACAGGCTTGGCTGGGTTTTTTTAATTTTTTCTGCAAGGTTATATGTATTTAAGTTCTCCAGCAACAGAGAATGGGGTATTAAATAATTTTTAAGTTGAAGATAGCTCTTAAAGATTTTTAAGAGATTCATGTTACCCTCGTGATGATGAGCATACTATTTTTTGCTGTAGTTAAATTACTACACTGTATATATATTTACACACCCTTTTTTTGTACATACTGTAACTTGCCTGTTTGAAGAGTTTGCATGCGTATAGTGCGCTCAAAAATTCCTCTCCAAGTAGATTATCCAGTAAAGTTAAATTGTGAATAAATTCAAGCAATTTGGCAATTTATTGCCAGGTAGAATTTTCTCTGAGAGTCACAGCTGTTATATTTAAGTTTAAAAGGGGGTGGGGGGAGGGAAAGCCAGGAGAGAGGAAATAAGAAATTCATCTAATTACAGAATGGTTTGGGTTGGAAGAGACCCTAAAGACCACCCAGGTCCAACCCTCCTGCCACGGGAAGGGACACCTGCCATTCATCTGAGTTGCTCAGACTGGTCTTGGACACTTCCAGGAGTGGCACATCCATGTCTCTGTGCAAACAGAACCAGAGCCTTACCACTTTAGTAGTGAAGAACTTCTTCCTAATATATAATTTAAACCTACTGCCTTTCAATTTGAAGCCGTTCTCCCTTGTCCTATCAATACATGCTGTTGTAAAACATCCTTCTCCAGCTTTTTTGTGGGCTTCTTTAAGGTACTGGAAGGCTGAGAAGAGGTAGAGGTCTCCCTGAAGTCTTCTCCAGGCTGAACAACTCCACCTCTCTCAGCCTTTCCTTATAGGAGAGGAAGAAGGCAAATTTCCTCTGCCACATAATGATGTTACAGTACTGTTTTACAGCATTGTCATGGTGAACGATTTCTGACTGCAGAATCAAGGGTTCTGTCCCTCTTTTAAAGCAGCAGGGGTGCTGGGAGGTCATCTAGTCCAAACCTCTGCTTGAGGCAAGTTCAACCAGATCAGACCAACCTGTAGGTCAGTATGACTAGCAGAGAACTTCTGAGTTGACCCAGCCTGTTGCTTAAGTTTGCAAGTGCATCTTCTCTGAAAAGATGTTTTTCCTTTAGTTATTTAGTCTGAATAGTGTTTGTCTTCATTCTCTTTGCATTGCATTTTCCAAGCTTATGTTAGTAAATTTATGGTAAACTTGTTTGACGTTCACTCTTCAAGGATACTTCTGTAACACTTTCTTTGCAACAGGGTAATCTTGTGGTTGTATACTGCGTACGTCATTTTCTCTGGTCCAAACTAGTGGATTATTGTGTGGTTGCCACCTCTAAATGTGATCTGGATATAGTTTGACCCTCTGTGCAGCCCAGGCTGTTCAATATTATAATAAAGTTTCTTTTTCTGCCATTAGGTAGTTCCAAATGTTAAAAGTTTGGCAGCTCTCAGGCTTTTTTCTTCTGATGTAAAGGTAAATCAGACAAGGCTATTCTGAGAATGTCTGCTAAAAGTAACAAATGAATCATTTAGCACTGTGGTTACTTTAAGTGAATCTACAAAAACTTAAACCTATTTTGAAAAATTTTATTTTTGATAGGTAATGCTGTGTTTCTTCCAAACTTGCTAGCTTTTACATAATCAGGCATTTAATTTACTAAAAGTGGCTCAAGGTGTCAATGCTGCAAGCCAAATCTAATTTTCTTTTTGCTAGAGTAAATAATGGGCTTTTCCAAATCACAGTAGAAAAATAAATAGCAGGGAAATAATGCCTCTCCCTCTAATTAAAAAATACATACTCATCTGAATATAAGTTGACATTATTGGAAATTGCAAAGTTTACCTGTGGGGAATGTTAATGATTCATGAGCTTTCAAATTTGCTGGCAAGGCAGACAACAATTTGCTTGGCATTCTTCACATAAGAGGCAGAAATCATGGGTGGTCCTTGATTTCTTGGGTGTCCTCATTCCTGTTGGTAGGATGTGATCCAGCTGCAGTGCACTGGTTTTGCTGAAACCCAGTGGTGGATACAACCCATGACTAGAACACAGCTCACATCAGCTGTCAGTGCAATGTTCATCACTTAGCACTACACCACTTAGAGAGCCAGGATAGCATCTTCTGTTTCTTCTAGAATGAATCCATCTTCTTTCAAGAGTGATCCTTGAAGACAGGCATTTGAATACTTCCTTAATTAGCATCTGAATGAAACATTGACAAAAGTGTGGTTTTTTGCATTCTTCTTAAAGAGCTGTTTTGATGATGTGTTTATACAGTCTCTAATTGTAGAATTCTTTCATGTAAAGCATCTGTAAAAAATCCCTTGGAAAACTAGATTTGATTAACACTGACTCAAGGTCTGGCATCAGAAAGCTAAGTAGGATTTATCTTTCCACTAAGACAGTTGCCAGAATGTTATAAAGCACGTTCCCACAGTGCCTGTCTTGTCCCACCTGGCTATAGCCCTGGTCCTCTTAATCCTTCACTTTGATAAATGCTCAAAGTCATCTGGTCTCTGCATGTTTCACTCCAAATGATTGCAGTAAGTCTTGCTGTATAAACCTGTGTTAATGTAAGTCAGCCTGGTGCTGCTCTCAGCTCAGTTAAAGTCAGGAGAAGTTACCACTATGAATGGGGCAGGCTGTGGGGAGTGGGGCCTTAGCCTGGGAGGGCATTACAATTAAAACTCTGGCTGCATTTTATGCCTGATATTAATTGTTGATAGGCTGTGGGACACTAGTGTAGAACAGAGATGGAAAATGGAATAGTAACTAATCCTATGACATTCAAAAGGAAGGACTTGGAAATTTCCTTTGGCGTAGGAATTAAAAAGGGTGTACCTTTGCATATTTGCAGTGCTGTACTCTGACATCCACCACCACCTGGCTGTATTTCTTTGTGCTGGGTTAAAGTTGGGAAGAAAGTGGTATTATTTCATCTGTGTTTATCTGGTTACTAAAAAGCCATTATAAACTTATATCACTGTTTTTTCTAGTGCAAGGCTTATATTTGTCTATTGTTCTGTCTGCATTCTGACACAGATTTATTGTGCCTTGGGGCAAGTAACCAACCTGACCTTTGTTTCCATTCCTAGACTTGTACTGTAGAAACACCACTCTCATTCCTTAAAATCAGTTTATTTGGCTGGCTTTTTGAAGTAGCATGCAGTAACTGATGCAGGCATTTATATGTGTTACAGAGATGCATAATGCTGCATCAAAGTGTTTCAAATCTGAGCCAATGACCTGTAATGCCATCTAGGAACTTCCAGGTTGGTTTTGTAATGATCCACAGTAGAGATGGTAGAAAAAGGCAAGCAGAATTCCCTGATTTTATTTAGCTGTTACTATTTTGCTGTGTTATTTAATCCTTCTGTGCATAATAAGAAAGAGTAATGAATGTATTCCAAAATCTGTGAAGTTTTCATAAGAAACTTTGGTATTAAGCCAGGTTGTGCCTAACCCTGTTTAGGAACAGCTCAACAATGCATTGCCCCTCGTAGGTACCCCTGGGAAACTTGTATTGCCAAAGACACAATCATAATTGATGATATTAGGGATCTAAAATCTCCTCAGGTGCTGGGAGAATCTTGAGTGTCAAACTTGTTATGAGAGTGTAACCTCTTCATAGAAATGGGCAAGAATGAAAAGGCACTTGGTCTAGATCTAAAGTCCTCAGCACTTGGTATTTGAAATACTGGGGACTGTGATCCATTTATTTCTGAAAAGGTGTGATGGAAATTAACAGGGCGCGGTGGAATAAGCACTTAGCAGTTATCCTTTCACTATGTACCTATGATACAGGGGATTCATTCTTATAACTAATTCCAAATGCAAAGTCAAAGTAGGGCTGAGGTATTTAAAATTGGGATGAGAAGGAAGTGTTACAGAAAAAATGCTGTCATGGGCTAAACAACTTCATTTGCATTTCTGAAGTGTTTCAATACAATTTAGAGTGAAACTTCAGTATAGTAATATTAAATTATTTGCTTTGCTTTTTCAGCAGCAGAGGGCAAAAGGGCTTTTTAAAATGTTGTTCTCCATAGGCACTCTCTTCGGACTGATGGGTTGAAAAAAAAGGATGTGGATGGACAGAAAGACTGAGTGGAAGGATGAAAAGAGATGGTCTTTGTCCCTAAAGCCCTTATTAATTTAAAAATATTCTTTTAAACAAGCATGGTAATAGTTTTGGTCCAATTTTGACTAACTGAAGTAGAACTGCACAAGAAGGGCAAAACTGAAAGACTGAAAATGCCTAGGAAAAACAAATTATAGATCTAGAACAGAGAGGCTTTTACAAATTTCCTGCTGTTGGAGAAGGGTATATGAGAACATGTGTGGGAAATCTACAGTCAAAAAGCAATACAAGAACTCTCATAAATTCATAAAAATTGAATTTTAGACATCATTTACATAACATGACCCTGGAACTACCTGGCTTTTCTGAGGCTGTACTGTGGTATTTAATTTTATTTGTGTTTTTCTGGATGAAGAGTGACAGGTAGTAACTGGTAGTCAGCAGCTGGATACGTTTTAATACGTAGCCCAAAGCATGTAGAGCCCCTAACTCATGGTTTGCTACCTGATAAAAAATATTATTTTTTTTTCTGATGAAATCCACTGTCATGTGGGTAACTTCTGTTTTGTGATTCATATGTTGGAAGCCCCAACTGATAATGACCTTTTTTTTTTTTGCTTTTAGTCTTGAAGTTTGACATTTTTATTTTGAATGAGTAGTTTATAATGTCCATTAAATTGTAACAGTGCCAGGAAGGAGGGATGTTTCTTGCTCGACTGTTGGCCATGAGAAATATTGGATGTAAGTGGAAGAAAGAATTGTCAGTAAATGAGTAAATGGAAGAAACAACGATTTTTTTTTCTAATGAAAAGCTAATGGCTGTATTTTATTTTTTTTTTTTAGCCTGTGATAGGTTTAGCAATGATTCATCAAGCTAAAATGTGAAAACACCATGAGTTGATCTATTTCTGGGCAATACAAATCAAAGAGACTCTAAAGCCAGATTTTGGGTTTATTTGCATATTCTCCCTACCCCATGAGTCCAGTGAGATCAGAGTTTAAATCAGGTCAGCGTTTGGACTAGTTTCTGGATAGTTCATCAGTTAAAAACCAGTCTTGTCAGCTGTTATATGGAAAACCTTCTGCTGAGTTTTACATGTATATGAAAGAGCTCACAGGAGCTTCATGATTTCTTAGAAGACTCTTAGAGCTGACTGTGGTGAGCCTCTCATAGAAAAGGGTGAACACACCTATTCGAAGTTATCCAAAGAAATGGCTGTATCCTGAACCCCTGCTTGATAGCACTAAGAGGGAGGGTGATTAATGAGTGGGCTGAGATTGGAGGTCTCACCAGAGTGCTGGGAATTGGAGTCCTCAAAGCAACAATCAACATTAGTGAACGATGGAGCAGATGACAGGGTTGTCATCTTAGTGTCGGGAGTGAGTGGTGAGTTTATGAGGTGAGATTTCTCAGATTTTTTTGAGAGATACCAGATTTTTCAATAAATACCAGTGTGAAGTCTTCATGGAAAACAAAGTCCCATTTTTAATATAAAAACAACTTGACATTTTTCAGTATACTTTTTAATGAGCATTGCTCTGAGCTATGTTATAATGAAATTTGCTTAAAAGTAGAACAGGCTGGTGATACTTGGCAGAACGATGTGGCATATGGTAAAACAGTTGTGATCTATTGGCAAGCGCTCTCATTTTTGGAAAGAGTGGCTTTCAGCACAGTGATCTGTATCTTGATATTCAGGTCTTTAAGGGGGGAAAAAACGACCTGCTGAGAGGGATACATGGGTTACTTTGAAAGGCCTTTCAATAAGTGTAGGATAGGAAGCTTCTGTTTTGTTCTTTGTTTTACATGTGGCATTTGACTCTTGTCAAGATCTTTATCCCATTTTTCACCTTTTTTAGAAACATCAAAATACACTGTAGGTGAGTGAGCATTTTGAACTCGTACAAGATGGGATTTCTAGAGCTGGCAGATCCACTTCATTGTAGCTGTCCATGCATTTACATGTTTATTCCTTGCACTTTACAATATCCTGCAAAAACTACTGGTAAGTGGATCCTCAGCTGTGAATATTCTCCAGCTCACAATACGGGTCTCAAGTCTGTTTTCATCTAATGCAAGGTGTGGGAGGAACCCAAACCAAGTTGAAGTATTTCTAAACTTCTCCCAAAAAAAACCACCACAATTACCTCAGTACTTCTTATGCTATAAATTTACAAACATATGGGAAATGGGAAATGAAATACTAAATGCCCTTTTTCAGGTTCTGTTCTTCATGGCTTGCTGTTCTCTGCATGTGCAGCAATAGGTGAAAATTCCTGCCAGTACCCAAAGAAGGATTGTGGTGCTGCCACTAATTCTTGGTTCCTCAAATAATCAGACCTAATTCCTTCTGGTGGTAGGGGGTTTTTGAATACTGGCATTCTTTACTGGCATTTTCATTTTTTTTGGTCAGAATTCAGTGTTTTAACAGGATGTGGGCTCTTGAAAAAGGATTATATAAAGCTGTTGGATTTTACGGTTTTTTTCTAAAGAATATGGCAAAGATGAAACCCCACAGTACACTCAGAAGAGAGGTCTGTCACTAGAAGTGCATATTCCAGGTCACACAGGGAAGGAGTGGAGAAGATTTACAGGAGAAGCTGCAATTACTTTCACAGTTTGGTCAGATGTTAACCCACATTACAGGTCTCTGGCTATGACCCAGACTCATGGGCTCATGAGTTATTAGCCTGGTTTTTTTAATGAAATATTCTTGCTCTTGTGATTGCAGAGCATGAAATAATGCTCTGAAGAGTAACTTAGAGGGCAGAGCTTCTGTGAGGCAAATGCCCTTTGAATTAGGGGGCATGGCTACAAGCTGGGTCAATTATCCTGGTCTGCAGGCATGTGTGTGGAGGGGTGGGGTCTGGCAAGAGTCAAGGAGAGAGGTAGAGTCAAGTCTGAATTATCCTCATTTGAACTGGCTACTTTTTAACTAATTAATAACTCTGGACAAGGACCTTAGCAGCAATATAAACCAAGCTTTCAGTATCAAACATATTCAGTCCCACCTCTCCTTTTTCACAAACCTAGGAGTGACCTGTCCTGAATTTAGAGTGTTTTGACTTGGTAATGCACTGGGAAATCCTAACTGGTTGGTTTGTTTGTTTGTTTTTAGGAATTATCTTACATTGAAGCATACCAAATATATAATTACTTAGATTTGCTAAATACCCTTACTGCTGCATCCTCTCAAGCTATCTTTAGAATTTAAATTATTTTCTGGGGCTTTTAAAGGAAATAAAACCATCAATAACTTCTTTTCCTTCCCTAAAAGTATTCTGCCTTTGTTCTGTTGTGTTTACATGTGTGTGTATATATGTTTATAGATGTATTGCTGATCTTTGGGTTGGTAGATGTAATTGAGGGGTAGCTGTGCCAAAAACTCAATAAATGGTTGCCTTATTTGGGGTTTTTGACCAGCATGCAGGAAGTGTCTTAATTTTTCTTTTTCCCCACAAGTGTGAGCAGTGAGAGGGGTTTCCAATTAGTAAAATTTATAGGTTACTTATGAATCATCTCCTGAAATCAGCTCCATGAATTGAGTCATTAGTATTGGATGTTTTCCACTTGGGTCTTATGCATTTCTGCTCAGTGTTTGGCAGGAACACTGTGTTTGTGGTCCAGATGCAGTTTTTCAGGGTGGGCACATTTTAAACCTTGAATGGAAGGGCTCAGTCAGGACATGACTTCCGATAACACATGCTGAACACTGGGTTTCAGGGCCCTGCAAGTTGGGAAGGTGACATTTCACTGACAGATAAAAAGGTAACTGTGTAGAGATTTTTTTCTTTTCCTACACGTGCAGCAAGTGTTTTTGGACATAGTTTGAAAGCGATTACATCATTTTCTTGTGGGTTAATCTGGCTGTGAGGAAGGGTTGCTCCGCATGCTGAGCGCTCCATGAGCTAGAGGTGGTTTCTGTCCAAAAGAATTCCTACTCTGCAGCAGGTGTCCTGGTCCTCTTAGTGACACTCCCAGTTAAATGTCAGATCTGGCAGTGGTAGTGCCCATGTAAAATGAAGTAGCTGATAATGTCTTGATAACATGTGATCATTGAGACTTTTGGATTAGTCCGCTTTAATAGGCTAAATAAAGATACTCAATGGTTAGGGTTTTGTGGGATTTTTTAGAACAATAATTAGATATTTTTTGCTTTTGTTGTAGGTTTGATAGAAGTCAATTCTTTTAGCTAGATATAATTTCCCATGATTTTCTTTTTAAAAGCTCTACCTATACATAAAGCCCCTAGAAAATATTGAAAACCTCTTCTCATCTGAGACACAATAAATTGTACTGGACTTTAGTCGTGGCTTCAATACAAGTAGAAACAACTCCCAAGTTTTCAAATATAAGCACAAAAGCTGAGAAATGATGAAACTACATTTCACTGTGCCATGGGTTTAAGAAAAACTTGTGATCCGTAACTCATAAAAAGCCACACAAAACTGTTTATGCCACCTGATAACAATCCTCACCTGTAGAACATCACAAAGAATAACTCTGGGTGTATCTGACACCATATTGCAAAAAAATAAACCAGGCCAAATGCTATATTTATATTATTTTTATGCATATTATTTCTGTCCATAGTGGGATGAAATGAATGATGGATGAGAATAACATTTTTATCTGCTTAAATCCTGGCATGAATTTATTTGCTGCAGAAGAATCATGCAAGTACTGAAGTATTTTCTTATCAACATGGAAACTTGCAGCTTATCTTGCTGCCTAACATGTGCAAACAGAAAAATATATTTTTCTAGAGTCAAGCTCCTTACTGACATAGACACAAGGATGATCTTTACCCAAGAGCTGGGATAACAAGAATCCTTCCAACAGTGTGGTGTGAACTGTCAAATGGCCCATTTATGAGAACGGTACCGGATTCAGGTTGACAGCAGAGGATTTGCTGTCTGCAATGTGTATCTACCACAAAGATGGAGCTTGCCAGAGCCCTTTCTGTTCCTATGGAATGCGTAAGCAATGGCATGAAGAGCAAGGTAGATGTTCTTGATGGGTTTCTGTTTAGGATCCTCCTCAAGGAAGTGGTAACTTGTGCAAAATGGAACAGTTTTGGCAGAAGCGATGGAGTGCATTCAAGGCTAGCATATCCCATAGACTCCAAATTTGAACCACCCTACCTTCTAGCAAACTTAAGAGGTGACTTAACCCTTGGTACAGGGATGAATTAGACCCAAACCTTGCATGGGTATTTAAACTCCTGAGTTCTCAAATTAAAAGTAAGAAAAGATTTTTCTTCTTTCTCCTCCCCTGTCTACTTAGTTTTCTATTTGTTTGCGTTTTCTTTGTGTTTTGTAATAAGACCCCAAGTGAACTGTTGTAACCACTCCAAATGTAACCAGATACCTCTCTGGGGAGGTAGGAGTGGGGTTTTCCTCCTTACCTTTTATGAAAGAGTAATTAGAATGAAGTGAGAAGGAGAGGGAATTCGTTACTGGGTTGGTGGGCCACTTTAAAGTTTTAAGCATGCCTGTTCTTTGTAGCTGTACTGTGAAAAATTCAGTGAAATGATGATTATTGTGAAATGTATGTTTCATAGCTGTTGTGTCTTATTTAAGTAAAATATTTTAATTTAGAGAATAATAGACTCATACAAGTATTAAAATCATAGAAATATCCTATATTAGAGTTATAGAAAGAATTTTTGGGCAAATGCTACTGTTTTAGCCAGCATTTTGATAGCTGCTTTTGATGCAATATTTTGATGCAATATGTGTTCTCCCAAAGCAGACTTGCACATGATAAGGCAGCTGCTACAGGGAGAACACTGATATCATTGGCAGTGTGTGTACCAGAATCAGGATGGGAAATCAAGCTCCAGAAGAGAACAGGGGACTGTTCCTTATGGGGAGGAAAAAGCTATAGCAGCTGTTTGTATTTCAAAGTATGAGTCTGTAGAGAAAAGCAGCCTCGGACTTTCAGAAAAAAAATGGCTGAGCTGGAGGAACTGAGGATACATTGAAAATAATTTATGTAAAATATCACTGC
Source organism: Machaerirhynchus nigripectus (assembly GCA_013397975.1). Lineage (NCBI taxonomy): Eukaryota > Metazoa > Chordata > Aves > Passeriformes > Dicruridae > Machaerirhynchus > Machaerirhynchus nigripectus. The sequence continues at coordinate 781,719 of VZRQ01004993.1, forward strand.
TGTTAAGTGGGGAACTTAGTGGCAAATTCAGCGCAACACTGGCAGATAAATGAACCTGAGGAAAAATTCTAAAGCTTAAAACTAGCTTTTTCTAAGTGATCTTAGATATTACTTAGCCATGCAACTGAAATAAATAGGATCCTTGCTACAGAAGGAACCTCTGTGATCCCTCACCTTTGACCTCTGAAAATGAGGCTATAGTTATATACTGTACAGAATCTGTATTGTATTTACACGTTTTCAATTTATCTGCCATCAATCTCAGAGCATAAGAGTAATTGTGGGGACTGCATGACAAAAGGATTCTCATCACTTGTTTAACCTTGGTCAAATGTTCTTTTGAGTCCATTTTCTCTAATCTCTGTATTAGATGCATGCCCTACCATTATGCATCATGAACTTTGTGATCCTACTTAGTGTCAGGAACTGTAAATGTAAAAGAGTTAAGTGGTTACAAAAGTATGTATTTTGATCTGCAGAAGAACAAAATATTCCAGATTGTTTTGAAGAGCCAATAGCTTAAGATCTATGCCTTGCTGTCTAATCTTCCTTTCCTACTGAAAGTACTAAGATGTCACTGAAACTGAGGTACTTCAGTGTAATTGCATCATCATTCTCTGAATGCTTATCCAGGCTGCTCTTTCTAGCGTGGAGAGGCAGCCTATTAAGAGAAGTTCTGATCTTTTGTAAAAATAGTAGAGCTTACTGTATGTAGGCTGAAATGTCAAATATTTTTCTAATGCTATACAAGCATTCTCTTTTTATTTTTTTTAATCCTCATGGGTTTGAGAGTTTAATGTACAATAAAGATGATCTAGTACTGCTTCTTGGTATGTAGTCTATTGAATGAGGCTGAACTGAGCTAGGAAAAGGGATGGAACAGAACAATATCTGTGGAAAGACCACGGTCTTGCTGTGGCTGTTGTAACTTTTAGAAAGCTGATATTTGTAGATGTGACTACTGAGTACCTGTGGAGGCTCTCCTTTTTTGTGAATGGATGAGGTTAGATGGGACCTCTGGGGGTTTACAGTGTTCAGCCCCTTCTGTCAAGCAGGGTCACCTAGAGCTGGTTGCTCAGGTCTGTGTCCAGATGGTTTTTTGAGTATCTCCAGGGATGGAGACTTGACAATCTCTCTGGGCAACCTGTGGCAGTGCTTAGTCACCTCACAGTAAATGCTTCTTGATGTTCAGACAGCACTTCCTGTGTTCCAATTTATGTTTATTGGCTCTGGTCCTGTAACTGGCCAACAGTGAAAAGAACCTGGCTCTGTGTTCTTCATACCCTTTCTTCAGGTACTTATATACATTAGTAAGGTCCTCCACAAGCCTTTTCTAGGTTTAAATCACAGCTCTCTCAGCCTTTCTTTGTCTAAGTCCCTCAGTGTTGAATCTCTCAAGTAGCTTTGTATCTCTCTTGCACTGAGGAGCCTAGACCTAAAACCAGACCTGAACACGGTGGTTTTTTGTGTTGCTGGCAAATGTAGACATGACTATTTAGTTTACAAAAGCTGATGCTGGGTGTTCAGGACAAGATAAGGTGGTGTGAGAGAACCTGCTGACACCAGAAAATTATCACAGTAGAATTTCCTTATTCCCTCTGGTTTAGGAACTTAGGAAATAACTACATTTACCTATTGGCTTTATCTGCCTGTCCTTGGAAAGTGAGTCCCTCTTGCAAGATGTTTGTTTTGTTTTCAATACGTAGATGCCAACCTCTGCACAATGAATACCCATTTATCTCTGAGGTGTGAATCTAAACAGCAAATCACTTGTACTAGAAGCATGCATTTTTTTTTTATTGCTTATAAAGTCTGTGTGCTTCAAGCAACTGTAATGGTTTAGTACTGGTTGGGTGTTTATCCCTTCCTTTTCCCAAGTAGCACTGTTAAAGAGAATCAATACCCGATCAAAGGCTGAAATTACATATATATATTTTAAAAGTTGGCATATACATGCATAATTGTAGTAAAATTAAGCCAAATGGTTTCATTTCAGTATGCTAGGAAACAAAAATTGCTGAAGAGCTGTGAGTCCTCATAGGACCTCTCTACTGCCAGTTGGTATTTGAGCAGTGTTCAGGCTTCAAAGCTGAGTCCCAGTACTCAGTTACTGAAACAGGGAGAGGTGCATTTCAAAAGCTGTGGTTTCCATAGTAAAGTTCAATTTATGTTGTGGCTGAGCAATGCACATGGTGTGTCGCACTAGCATCTTCAGCGCTAGTCTTAGGACAATCTGCCTGAAGATAAATAAACTTGGGGGCTCATCAGTGTTTTTTCCCTTAGTTTGGTTTGGGGAGAAGTACTCTTTCAGGTTCTGTAAAAGAAACAATGCGGTTGAGGCAAATAATAACACTTCTCCCTCACCTTCAGAAAGCTCAGCTGGCCATAAAACTGCCTGCAGCTTTTAGACGTAAAACATTAATGATAATGTGCTTTGAGATAGTTTTCTTGTAACTCTATTCAGACTTGTACGTCTGACTTTTATGTTAGCCCTAAACTTTTAATTATTGCTACTCAACCAACAAATCACTCCCTTCCTGATTTTGCAGTCTGCACAAGGATGAATAATCACTTCTGAAGAGCTGTAAAGGTTAGACATGTGTCTTGGTTTTAACTGGGATAAAGCCAATATTTTTACTAGTAGCTGGTATAATACCATGTTTTGGATTTAGCATGAGAATGATGTTGGTAACACACTGATGGATGCATTCTTGCAAAGCAGTCCTTCCCTTCAGCCAAGGACTTTTTGTTTTCTCACACCACAGCACCAGTGAGTGGTTTGGGGGACACAGGAAGCTAGGGAGGGACACAGGAAACTAGGGAGGGACACAGCAGGGACAGCTGACTTAAGGTGGCCAAACAGGTATTCCATAGCATATGATGTCTTGCTGAGCCTATAAACTAGGGGGAAAGCTTGCCAGGGGCTGCTGCTGGGGAACAGGCTGGGCATCAGCCTGTGGGTGGTGGTGAGTAATTGCATTGTGCATCGCTTCTTTTGTGTATTCTAATTATTGTATTGTTATTATAATTTTCACTTTCTTTTTTGGCCCCCTTAAACTGTCTTTATCTGAAACTACAGATTTTACTGTTCCCTCCCCCAGCTCATTCCACTGTGGTAAGGCAGAGAGTAAGAGAGGTGTTTAACTGCCTGCCAGGCTATACCATGGGACTGTGCTAGGAGGAGCTGCTAGATTTTTGTGTGTGTCTTCAAGGGAAGATGCTAAAATCCTCTGGCAAATTTTATTGATGAGGAAAGAGAAAGAAAACAAAAGCCTCCTGAGAACTGCAGCATCTGGTCTTTGAATATGGTGAAACAAAGCACTGAAGTAATGGTAAACCTTAAAAAAGAAACATTAGAGGCCCACAGCAGAAGTAGTAGTGGATTCTAAATTAGATCTGGGCAGCTATAACGACAGGGCTGTATATAAAGTAATTTTGAGACTTGTGTTGCTGAGAGAAGAAGCTACTAATCTTTGTCATAACTTCAGTTATAAAATACTGAAACTTTAATGCTTTTCAGAAATCTGTATCAACCACAACTGTTAGAATATATAGGGAAGGTGTTGTATGTGATTCTTCCAGAGGTTTTGAGATAGATTGTTGTTTGGTAGACCTAATCCAAAGTCCATAGCTTTTGGTGAATGATAATTTTCTCTAGTAGGAGACCTTAACTGTGGGGTTCTCTCCAAAACATTGGGTGGTTGTGCTACAGAAGTGCTATATCTGAGCTGGATGATAATGCACAATCTAAGAAACCTGCCTACACTCTCTATGAAGGAATCTTGCTGGATCAGCATTGTATTTGTTACAAAATTATTTTTATGATTTGAGTACACTGATTTGCTTGGGGTCTTTGAAATTTGATTTTTTGGGTGTAACTTGGTGCGAAGTTAAATCTGTCTTTTTCTGAATATCAGTATTTGCTCCTTTGTCTCTGCTTATGGACTAAGATAGGTTTTTCCCAATGAAATATTTTACCTGGTACACGAAATCATAGAGAGCAATTGTTCATAGCTCATTTATTTTATATATGCTGTCATGGGTGACTTAGCTTTTGCTCATGGAGTATGTTGGCCCTTATGATTGAGGTAGCTGGAGGATGTACAGAGGTAGTTTTGCAATGTTTCTTAAGAGAGCAACAATCGTTTTGATTAAAACCAACAAACTTAAATACTATATCTTTAAATTCATGCAGAATGAATTTATAGTTGAATTTTCTTTAAATGTAATGAAGACTTTAACTCACAAGTAGTCAATGAGTACAAATATTTTTGTTCTTCATAAAAAAGCCTTAAAGTTGGCTTACAAGGTACCACTGCAATGATGGGTGAAAGTGGGTCCAGAGGAGAGCCACACAAATGACAGGAGGACTGGAATTCTACTCCTGAGAAGAAAGCTGGAATTGTTCAGCCAGGGGAAGAGAAGGCTCTGGGGAGACCTTATTGTGGCCTTCTGATGTATGTAAAAGTGACAAATGGGAAAGATTGAGACTTTATTGCCAAGGCTTATTGAGATGGATAAGGTGTAATGGTGTTAAACAGAAAAAATGTAGATTTAGTATGGTCATGAGGAAGAAGTTTTTTATGAGTGTAGTGAAATATTGGCACAGGTTGTCCAGATGTTTTGTGGATGCCCCATTATTTGCGGTGTGCAAGGTCAGGCTGGGTAGGGCTTTGAGCAACTTGATCCAGTGCAATAGATGTCCCTGCTTGTGGAAGGGAGGTTGGACTATATCTCTTAAGATCCCTTCCAACCCCAAACCATTGTATGATATCTAGAAAGGATTTAAGCAGCAAGAGTGATGTTGTCTTGTTACCCAGTAGTGTTGCAGTTTGTTTTTCCTCCCCTTCCCACTTCCTCATAGCCCTGCTAGACATCTTTCCTGTGCTAACATTATTTATATATAACCTGTATTTCCCAAGTAGCCAGTGAGTATTGTGCTTAGTATTTGACGCTTGGTCTGCTTTTACATGTAAAATCACCTTTTCAATAAGACTTGGTAGTTGCTGTCTTTATACAGCCTCATTAAAATTGCAAGCTGCTTTTAAATACTTAAGTTTTGTTCTTGTGTTGAAATTACATATATGTGATGCCTTCATGGAAATTTACTGGACTGTGGGTATTAAGCTGTAAAATTATCCTCTAAGAAAACAGATATCAGAATAACTTTTATCTAAATGAGGGATCACTGATTACTTTTTTTTCCAAGTTGTAAATTGCTTAAACACACAAGTAAGAGCAAAACCAAATAGTTTTAGAAAAAGCAGGATTGAAATGATCAGTACTGTGGTGGACAGTGATCTGTGGTGCTCATTATTTTTCTGAAATCCCATTATTTTCTTGAAACTGTAGGGCTTCTGATTTAAGGGTGTTTTTAGAGGCAAAATCTTTTTTAACAGCTTGTTAATCTCTAAAACTGAGCATGTTTCTCTTCTGTCTTCCCTTCCTGGAACTTGCAGAGTGCTTCTTTGTTTGAAATTTTCACAAAAAAGCATGTGGTTGCTTTGCAAGTAGGTGGAGAAAGGGGAAGAATTTTCTTCAGTGTGGCGGGTTTGTACTCACATCTGAAAAAAACAGCAGCTGGTTTGAAGATCAGCAACTGGCACAAGGGCACAAAATTACAAAATTGATCTGCCTTACACAGCAGATCAATTTGTGCTGCTGGAAGACTTATTTCTCTTGGGTCAGTCCTAAGTTTTCCTGTTTATTCGGGTAGCTTTGTGTCTTTGCATCCTTTTATGGTTCCTTACTGTATGAGAAACCTCTTTGCTGTCTCTTGGCATGCTTGCATGTCAGACCAGAGTGTAGTAGGGGGATGCTCTAACTAGTTATAATTGAGCCACCTCAGGTATCCAAAGCTTCCAGCCACGACAGAATGGATCTCTGCATGATTAATTTACTCCTACCCTCACGAGCTTTGTGAGGCTGCACTCAGGCTTGTCAGAGCGATGATTCATTTCTTCCTTCTGTAGAATCTGGGGCTTACAATGCGTCTCTGCTATAGTAAGGTGGTAATAAAAGCAAGAAGGATGCAAAATAGAAAGCCTAAGTTTGAGGAACTGACCTACTCTGGAGGTGTGATGACGCATCTGTCTGAAACTCCGTGGTAAGAGTAAGGGAGTTGTGCAGTGTCTGACTGGACAGCTCTGGGTTACCCTGGCTGCTGTGAGACGCTCAGAGTCGGGCTTGTGGTGCAGAATACCAAGTTCTTGGTCACTTATTCTTCAGGAAGCATGTTTTTGTTGTGAAACTTGAGGGTCTCATCTCAAATATCTGAATATTATTGAGAAGGATTGTCACTTTCCGAACATCTTCCTAGACAGGGAAAACTAAATGTGGCTTCTCTTCTATCTTTAGAGAGGAATAATAATCAATTTTCAAATTTATTGTGAGATTGTGGTTCAGCATTGCTCATAAGGAATTATAGAGGGAAAAAAATTCAGTGTGTTCAACATTCCACAAAAACCTTTCAAAGTTGTGAATTCTGGATAGTCCATGAAATCCTTGAGCAAAAATTTAGACTTTTAATTTAGGCACTATGTAAGTATTTATAGTTTGGTCATGAGATTCTCTATTCTGTATGTCTAGAAAATTATTATTTTGTGTACTCGCTATTTAGTTTACTAACCAGTAGAGGTTTAAGACTACATGCACAGAGCAAACTGAAAAAAAAGTAATAAATTCTAGCTTTCTTAGATATTTGATTCTTGGGAGTTACAATCTGAAATATTTCTGTTAATTATTTTTAAAGTAAAGGATTAAACCATCTGTCTCGTGATTGAGTTTTTTTTTAATACCAAAAGCATTAGATTTTTTTCTTTTTTAAATTTTGTTTAAAACTGAAAAATCCCTTGAAAAGCTGTACCCTCTATAATTGTGATTTAACAATTAGTGCTGTGTGGCTGGGCATCTGCTTCCTAAATCAGTTCCACTAACGGCATTGGGAGGGCTATTTCCTACAGCTCTCAAAGAGGCTGGGTGCCAGAACATGGTGTTGATGTAAGTCTTTTTAAGGGTGTTTCTCTGTATTCCTTTACTTTCTATATATAAAATGCTATTTCTGTGGAGCAGTTCCTGTCATTGCAGGCAAAATAAAGTTAAGTCATGCAGTCTGCACAGACTTGTTTCTTTCTGATGTTTTTTGTTGATGGGGAAAAGTATTTATTCATAGAAAGCTGCCCAGTTGCTTGTTTCCCAGATTCAGAAATTTACCAGCCGTGAGCAGGATAAAAACATATCTACATCACATCTTCCTGGAAAAAGTATCCTCAGTCCTAAAAAAATACTATTGCATTAAAGCTCTACAGAATAACTTATTGAAGCTGTGCTAAACTACCAATATTCACACAATTAAAACATGCCTAAAGGTTTTATTATTGAATTTGCTTGGCAACATGTTCTCTATTACTCTTTTTTTATCATTTTAGGTTATGTGAAAGTAAACTCCAGAGTTTTGGAAATGATAGTGCTTTGTCTTAAAATAAGATTAGCAGCCAGAATGAGTATGAAGACGTTTTCTTGGTTGGTACCCAACCTTGGTTGGTATGTTTATCATGTAGCTACTGGAAGTTTGCTTTCATTAAAGACTGGCTGTCCTCTCTCGTGTTTTTAAATGACATGTTGGCTAACAAGAGAAAATTGTGTGGTTGATGGATTCTTATGTTCCCTCACACTTTTATTTTTGGCAGTAAATTACCAGAGAAGGGCCTTGACTTAATTCCCAATGCACAGCTGCCGTGAGATTGGAATGTATTGATGAGTTATTTTTAATGAGTTGGCAATGACTCTGAAGCCAAAATGTTGTATTGACAAAATAGAGCCATATTTTTAAAACAATGAAATTCCTCTTACGTTTTTCCATTATCGGGAGGTATTTATTTCAAGAAAACCATAATGAAAGTTTTCTGTGATAAAACATTAATGTGAGGAAAAAGGGAAAGGCAAGACTGAAGGGGGAAAACCCAGAGCAGTTATCTTGTGTTCTGTGTGTTTTCTCTAAAGTCTGGCTGAACACTCTAGAGTATTGCAAGTTAATATCTCTTAGTGAGTGCTTTCATGAGACTCGGACTGTGAGGTTTTAGTATTTCGGGCTCCATACTTCCTGATTTCCCTCTTTTACTTGATGTTTCCAAATTGTAAACATTAGAACTTACAGGAGAAATATTGTGAGGAGGATCCCAGGTTTGTTGGCTGAGGTTTTCAGGAAGATGTTATTTCTTTCTCCTCAAACAATGCAGAGTCCAGTTGCAAATTCATGCCCCTTTGATTGAAACTCCATCAAACTGATGACAACAATAATTAGCCACTGGTGGTAGCCACAGTGATTTATTATTTTTTGTAGCATCTGCCTTGTAGCTGGCTGTTCTGTCAGTAAAATGCAATCAGGGTAAAAACAAATTTAGGATAATAATCAGATTTAAGGTTTATGCATGGCAAAATCATTTTGGGAAGCTTCCTTTTCTTCCCTCTCATCACTCTTTGTTCCAGTGGTGCGTAACAGAGGATGTACCAGAACTTCAGTGATGTACAGAAAGCATGGAGAGGAGGAGGTGGCAACTCAAAAATTCATGTTAAGTACTTGGTAGCAAAGAGAAAAAGCTCGTTTCTTTAAGTCTGATTCCCACAAGTGCCTTATTTCCTTTGTTTGCTTTTCCTTATAAACATGTCCTTTTCTGTTCTGTTAAAGATGCCTGCAAGTAGGCAAGAGCAGTTAACTCAGTGGTGAAGAATATTTTAGACACAGAAAGAAAGCATCGCTTTTTTCTTCTCATCCCCGTGTGGTGAAAAGATGTGGGCTTGACAAAAATGTTGCTAAGACAGTTACTTAAGGCTAAGCAGATGATAATCCTCTGCATGATACCCTGAGTCGGTTACAGCAGTAGTGCTGATTGTAGAACCCCCTGACTGATTGACGTGCAAGGAGCTAGACTAAATAATGCAAATTATTCAGTGGTCATATGAAAAGCTATATTGTAAAGATGAATTTCTTTCTTTCTTACATTTTAGAAGGATTTTGTTGAGAGCTGCTCTCGAAGAAATCAGCTCTGTCTCTCTGAATGAAACCAGGAATCAGGCAGTTCACGGCAAACTCCTAAGGACAAGTAGGAGAGATGGCGTGGACTGTGAGGGCAAAGGAGCTTATGCAAAATTCACTTTTAACAAATGTTAAGAAGGTAATAACTTGGTTCAGCAGGAGAAGATTTAGGCATAGATTTTGAAAGAAGAAAGTTGCACAGTGCATCTCATGGGTAGACTTTATGGCCATGAGCTCCTGTGGCAGGTCTTTCCCAGCTCAGAAGATAAGCCCAATGCAGTGGGTGCTGTGAGGTTATATAGGGAATTCAGGACTACTTGGAAAAATGGTGGTTTCTACGATCTGCTGCAGTTTGCAATGTAACCAGTGTTTTGTGTTGCCAAAATTCAAAGCCAGTTTCCATCCTCCTATGGGAGGAGGCAAGTCTCCTCTCAGGCGTGAGGAGTTGAAGCAGATAAAACCTATTCATTTATAGGTTTATAGGGAGGGTAAAGAGAAGTATGAATGTACTGTAGGGATAATAAGGATAATAAAAAAGATGCAGACATGGCTGATTGCCCTTGAGCTGACCACTAATGAGGCATGCTGGCACAGGCACCTCGGGTTAAAGCTGAGCATTCTGAATTGTCACTGAAATACCTGGAATGAGTTCTGAAGGCTTACATCACCTGGAAATCAGTCTCACCCAGTTTTCTTTCATGGCAGGCTTTTTGAAGTCCTTACTGAAGTATGTTATTTTACAGCCTTGCAGTAAATGTGTTCTGTTTTCATATATAGACACTTGTTTTTTCATTCTTAAGCACATTAAGACTGTTACAAATGAAGTTTAAGTAGCCTCTGTTTGGTGGGCATCTTATTTTTTATTATGAAATATGCAAAGGTGTACAGAGGTTCAGAAAGGTCACTAAAAAGGAAAGCTTTTTAAGAACCTTAAATATGTAGTAATTTTTCTCAGATACTCATTGCCAGGGAAGGATGGCTGATATCCAATTTCCTAATACCTGTAGTTGTATCAGTTGCATATTGTTGTAGAGTAATTACAAGTATAACTTAAGAGCTTTGAGAGATGAGTGCATAAATGGACTCCTCTTTTCTTTACTCTTCTGGGAAAATTAGCTCTTAACTGTGTTGTAAAGAATACATGGAAAGCTGGCAAGTTGTGCTAAAAAATTTTTGCTTATATCAGTGTTCCTCTGTGAAGTTGCCTTAGTTTCAGTTCTGGTTTTGCATCGATGTAATTCCACTGATTTCAGAGCAGTCATTCCTAATTTTTTATTTCTGTAAGTCATGCCCTAAAGAAATCTTTCATAGGACAGGGAGGATTTGGCAGAAAACACTCTTTAGAATGCTGCAGAGTGGATGCAGTTGAACCAAGAGGTAATATTATGAAAGATAAAGCTTTTTTTGTTTTTTACATATGCAGTAGCTATCATTTACATTGACAGCATGTTGGGGAATAGATTCTTTTAGTTCATGTTACTCTAGGGAACCATTTTCCCTCTCTTGCTCAATGCATTTAGAACACTGAGAATAATAAAAACTGGCTGCACCTGACCTGACTCAGGCTGTAAAATACTGGTTGCTTTAAAAGATATTCCCACATCCAGTGCATTGTTGACTTAACAGTTCCCAAGGCTACAAGTGAAGGAAAGCTCTCTTTTTTTCCCCCTATTTATTTTTTTAACTTTCAGTAGAAATGCATCAAAAACATTGCTGAGGTGATGATTCCCAATGTGTCTGTGGGTGGGGGGATTGGAAAATGGGGTCAGATGCATTTCATGTCCTGCTTTTTCTCCAAAGATGTTATTCCCTTAGTTTCTAGTGTTGATGACTTCACTGTTAGACAGTGAATCCAGTTTCCCAGTACTTTGCTTTTCACCTCAAACATAGATATAATTTTTCAGCCCTATCATGTGGCTTATTAAGTGAGTTTAAGGGGTTTTTTAATTCATATTTTATTCAACACGATGAGAAATAAAGTTGACAATAGGTATAAGTGGACAGTTGTTGCAAAACAGTAAAAGCTCCACACTTTTGCAACCGTTTTTCACTCTTTATAGTTGATTTCAGAGTAGGATGGCCACTTGTAGACCTACCTGCAGGGATAGCAAAACATTTACAAAGGTCTTCTTAGTGCAGATACTAATGAATGAAAATAAATTTCTAATACCAGATTTTTTTTGAACTCTGATTGCTCTTTCCCTTCAAAATCTATTCCCAATTAGAAAAATTCCTGATTTTTCTGCCTGTATTCTGCAAGGTCCAGTAGAATTAAGAACAATTTTTTTCAATATGTCTAATCCATTGCAGATAAATTAGATAACCTTGATTAAAAATCAGTCTAGAATGAAGGTGAAATATTCTGCTCTTTCAGAGATGGGTCTTGGAGTGTTTCAGAGATTTGAGTGTGCAATAAGGGTAATGTAACTGTTGCTGTGAACTACCCTTAAAACCACATTTGTAGTAGTTGAATCTATTGGAAAAAAAATATATATATAGTAGTCAGAATAGAGAAAGTACAGAGGGTAGAAATGAATGGTGTTCATTTTTCTAGTAAGCAGCATAACTCTGTGTGGCCTTGCCATCATGGGCCTTGCAGCTACCAGATATACAGAGGAGTTTGTGAAGTGCTTACAGAACGACTTGAGAAAAAAAATGTTGTCTGCAGTCATAAAATTAATTAACTAATGAACACCAGTCATGACAGTTTTGAAATTGTGGGATGTCAAAAAGATATGGTTGGGGGAAACACTGTTCTGAAAGTATTTAATTATTGATATTTGTATTTATTTGAATATTAGTATTTTCTTCATTCACTTTGACTATTGCAAGAAGTGCGGGGCTGGTTTTGGGTGTACTTATGCTGCTGTGCAGCTTTTATGAACTGATATCAGTGTACTGAGCCTATATCTGGGCTGAGAATGAGGGTCTGAATTATTGCCACAAATGTTTCCTGCTCTTTTTGATGGGAATCTGAGAGGGTTTTGGGGTTTTTTTCCCCTGACACTGTTCATTGTAAGTAATACAGTTCAAATTCTTCAGACAGAAGGACTACTTTTCTCTTCTTACATGGGCAGACTGAAACTGAGAGAACCTGAGCAGCTCATCTTATATCTTCTGTAATACCATCCTGTTGTGGGACCCTACTGATAACTTGTGTGTTGATGTGCATTTGATCTTTCTGTTACTTTTTTCTTCTCTTGTTCTGCACTTTTGAACCATGTAATTATTTTGGTGCTTCAGCAGGGTGCCTCTGTTGGGAAAGTAAGAAAGAAAGAAGAAGAAAATATTCTCAACAGACTTCTGAGAGGTAGAGGGTGAATGGTTGGCTGGATGTTGCAGCTGATTGTTGTCAAAAAGTCTTTGCTGGAGTTAATGAAAAGGAAAACAGCAAAGAGAAGCAGTGTACACTGATAACTCTCAATGTCTTTTGGATTTCTGTGTTTTAGATTACAGAAAAAAATCTTCTGATACACAGTGAGATAGGCTCTGGACCAAAGTCTTTTTATTCTTGTAGAGTAGTAGTAAAGGGCATTTTAAAAACAGGCAGCAAAAGGGATTGTGCTGCTGTTCAATAGTATGAATATAGAAGCAAGAAGAGGAATATTTCTGTGAAAATGACACTTCTGATGTTTCAAATGTTCTGATAATTTTGTATAGGAAGAATTGCTATTCATTTTTTTGCAGCTTTTATTCCTGTAACGTGAGTATGTGTCTTATTTGATCTCTATTTTTATATATTTGCTGCAAAAATCTCTGTTGGAATTTTCTCAGATCCACAATTTAAGAAAAAAACAGAGCAGAGCTACTTATTTCTTGTAGCATTTACATGCTTCATACATCATAACCTATGCAGCATTTTTCTCTGCCAGTTCCAGTGGTTATGTCCTAGGAATCATAATGATGGCCCCTCACTGGAAATAGAAAACAATTAGGGTTTATTCCAAAGATGTCTGTGGAAGTAGATCAGAGCTGTACCTGCAGGTATGGTCTATGGCATAATTTTGATGAAAAAAAATCTTCGTTTTCTCGTAGAAATGTTTGGAGAGCTTTAAATAAAGCTGTGCTGTTTACTCAGGAAGGAATGACGATTTTTTTGAATAAAAGCATTAAGGAACAGGCTTGGCCCTGCCAAAAGTGGGGGTTTGGAAGTGGATGAGAGGATAAAGGACAAAAACACCAAAAGTTTTCTTTCTTTAAAGTTCTCTTCTACACAAAGGGAAAACTTCCATAACTAAACAGACCCAAACCATGTCAGTATTTATGAGGGTGGGGGGAAGGTGACAGAAAAAAATCTCTAGCTTGTTATATGTCAGACATGAACTTGAAATGTAGGTAAAGATAACTAGGGAGTGAAAAGCCTTCCTTCTTTGACCAAATTTTCCATTTGGGCAGTTTCAGCCCTATGTTCAGTTTGATACATATGGGGAGTTGCTTGGAGAGATGAATTCAACATTGCAGACGGTAACTATCTGGACACAGTTATTTTAATTTCCTTTTACTTCCTCTAGACCAACAGAATTGGGTTTAGGGAGTATATTCTTGCCAAGGTGGCAAAATATGAGTAATTGGGTCTATTCCTACCCAGATGTAGCAGAGATACCACAGCATTCCAGTACTGGACGAGCTTGATTTAAATTCAAAGTGTATTTCTCAGAATAATGATTAGAAACCCTGTCAAACAGCACTTTTAAGGTATTTATCAAAATAAGGCTGTGAGGCCAAGATAACTCCCCTGTTTCCTGCTGGAATTAAAATAGGTGAGACAGAACCTTCTAAAGTCTAGTGGTGCCTGGTATGGTGCATCTTCTCCAGCCCAGTGCTAGAGCTGCAGTTTCTGCTGAATTTAACTAGTTGGAGTTCAAACAGCCTTCAGCTGAATTTTTAAAGAAGTTGTCTTGTAAACAGGAGCAGCCTCCTGACGGATCTCTACTACCCACATGAAAAATAGTGATTGTCCCAAAAACCTTTACAGTTTCACAGTGGCATTTATAGTCTTGATAGAATTTAGTACAATTATATTTGGACTAAATGGATTATAAGGTATAAACACACACACCCCCCTCAAAAAAAAAAAAAAAAACCAAGCAAAAGCAAAGATGAGAACACCTTTCAGCCCGTGAGTTTCAAAGAAATAACATCACTTACCAGGACACTGAATTGAGAATGGTTTGCAGCTTCCTCCAATACACTGCCCAAAGCCCATGTGACTTTTAAGGACTGACTAAATTCACCATCAAAACACCAGAGCTTCTTGGTAGAAGACAAGAAGTATCTTGTTTAACAGCACAAACATGTGGAATGGGGAGTCAATAAAGAGCACTGTATGCTACAGAACATGCAGGCACATTACACAAGTGCTGTGAAGATGCAAAATGTCTGATTTTGGAAATACAGAAGGAAAATTAAACCTAGTATATGTAAAATCAAGACTAGAGTTCATTTCAGAGCGAGGCCAATAGACGACTTACTAGAGAAGACAAAGTCTTACCTGGAGTACAGCAGCTAAACTTCAGACAGTGTTTGGAAATCAGAACATGAAATCATAATATCCAGTCTAATGCAGAAATTGCAGGCTTTGATACTTGGGACTCAAGGTGTTTCTTATTGTTTGTTTTCTGGAAAGCCTTGGCTTATTGGAGATGGGTTTTCCACCTTTGTTTTCTGATTATGTCCTCTGCTTAGACCACATTTGGGTTTTTGGCTCAGGTTGGCCTGAAATACTCGGAAGTACTTAGGCAAATATTCAAAAATACTACTAACTCTGTTATATTACAGTGACCATAGTCCTTTAAAAAGTGGGGATTTAAAGATTGACATGCACTTCTTACAAGTACATATATCTTGCATCTGTTTATAACAGATCAGAGCTCTAATTTTGCACATATTTAGTAACTGCTAAATGTTTTTTTATTGTTTGTATCCACGCATAGGTTCGACCATCGCTGTACATTTATGCACCTTGGTACATAATGCTGCATTTAGGGGATGCTGTTCTAGATCTAAAATTACAGTTTCATTGCCTTCAGTGTTAATTTACTGGTAGTGGTTATTGAGTGTATTGAATTACCTACATTCCTTTGAATAAAATCTGTTTGAAACAACATCAAACTGATTTTCATACAAAAAAACCCTGACTAAATATGCTGTTCTCTGCAGCAAAATCATGAACAATTCCTAAAAAATGACCATAAGGGCATGTTTTACCTGAAAAATAGTTGTTTTCTGAAAAATTATATTTTAGTCTTTCTAAGTTTCAATAAACAGCCTATCTCAGAGTTAACTTTTCTGAGTATTTCCGTGCTCTTTTCCATGAAACATTTTGTTATGTATTGTATAGTCATGGAGGAATATTTTCCTGGTAAACATACAGAATTATGATGTTTGTAAAGCCTATATATTATCTTAAAATTGTATCAGAAACAGACTTAATGCTCTTGGGGGGCCTTGTGCATGCAAATTTTGGCAATGCGGATATGACTATACGTGCAAATGAGTGTATATACATAGCTGAAATGCAGCTGGGAAGAAATGAACCTTCCTTCTTGAAAGCTTAGGCTTCCGACAGATGAGTTGGGCACTAAAGCTTCCATGGGGGGGATGGGTTTCTATTTCATTACCATTTTGAACTTTTTTTTTTTTAATTTATTTTAAGACTGTAATTTTGCTTTATTTTTCTTATTTTTACTTATAAACTACTCTGGTGTCTGATTTTGGTAGCACGAGGAATTGTTAGTAAAAATGAAGAATATATTAATAGGGTATCTGCAGCCTTATTTAGTGGAGAGGACAAGGTCATCTGTGTCAGCCTCATTCTTAAAATCTTTATGTATTACATATTCTGAAACGAGACAAGTCCTTATCATAATTGGGTGGAAATGTGAGTGTGTTTCAGGAATTTGGATAATTATCTCTTTCAGAGTTTCACAATGAAGATTTTAAAATGGAAAAAAATTAAAAGTCTCTTTGGTCAAATTAAACCTCGATTTGCTGGGCTGCTAGACCTGAAACTGCCCCTGAGTGTGTCACTCTAAGCTGCTCTTGTCAGAGAAGTCAATTTTCCTACCCACCGGTGTTCCAACAATCTTCCTATGCATCTGCTTCTAGTGAGTATTTTTGACAGATGGGGATAGAAATGCCATTTTCTCCTGCATAATGTGATGTGCAATATTGCACACAGACCTTTAAATTGTCTGCAAAGATTTATCTCTGATCACTGCAGTAAAATATCACCTTATTTACAATTAAATGAAAAACTCTATTTGTCAGACCCTCACAGACAAGTACTTTAAATGTCAAAAATCATCTGTTTGCTTCAGATTCTACAGTTATTTGATTTAGTGTCCCAGTGTTTGCAGGGGGCACAGGGGACACAGATGATAATGTGAAAAAATGAAGCAATGGCCAAGTCCTGGAAGGTGCTAAGAACTTCCCCTAAAAGCTGGAAGAATGGATGGCACTTAGAGGCAAACTTTTAAAATAGAACGAAATCTAAAATAAATTTTTAAATTCCAAACCAAAGCAATTAAAACAGCCCTTCAAAGCCAATGTTTTATGACACTGGAAATCATTCTTTTGTTCTCTGTTAAGTTACATATTATAACAGAGGTAATTTGCAGGACCCTAGGTATTCTAGTATGCAATGACATATAATAATCTTAGCAGTCATGAATTGAATAAATAAGTGAGAAGTCCAGTTAAAATAGTGCTTTTCTGAGCTATTGGGTGGCAAACTGAATTGCTCTTTGTTCCCCAACACAAACATAAAATTCACTATTGTTGCTCCAAGTGTGCAATTTTTTTTTCCCGAAAGCAGGACTTGAGTTTTTGGGCCTTGCTTTCAATAATTCTATTGATTTGAAAATGAAGAAAAATAATTCTGCAATTAAAGTTACATGGACTGGTGAGGGGACTGATTCAAAGTACAAGCAGAATAAAGATTTTTGAAATTAGCTGACCAGCTATAAGCTGAGAATATATTTTCATAACATTTCTACTCTGAGATCAGGTTTACCCACCTGTGGATTTTGTAGCTTTTATAATGATGCTCTGTTTAGCTTGAAACATACCGTACAGTAGCTTTTCAATCTGCTTTTATTCATCAATGCTTTGTTACCTGGTAAGGATTCCAGCAAAGACTTGGGTAGGAGACTTGGGTATGTGAAAGTAAATAACATAACTATCTTTAAAAGAGCATAATAAGAACATTATGGATTAGGTGTTATTGAGGTGGATTAGGAATTATTGAGGTGATAGCAGTCAACAGATGAAAATTATATACCTGGAAAAAATGTCCACTTTTAAAGGAGCTTGCACACGGTTTTGCTTAGCTCACACTGCTGTACACCCATCTCTTCCACTTGGGAGTAGTCAGCAAAGTCCCTCCTGAGGGCAGGTGCACCAGTGCAAAGAACTCTAATGTGTTGTCTCAGTAAAAGTGTGTGATTATATATCTATATATACATTTAGAGATATATATGTATGTGTATATATACACACACACACCTTGTTGTAACAACCTGTTAAATGAAGGTGCAGGGTTTGTTGACTATCTCTGAGCTCGCAGAGCATGTAGCAACAAAAATGGGGCAAAAGACGTTTGGGAGAAAGCTGTGACATTATTTCCCACTTGGTCACTCTTTTCCTGGCCATTCCTACTTCTCTGACTAGGAAATGCTTTTTCAAGACTCTGCAGAGATGTGGGATTCAAGTGGTCTGCATATCAAGGTGGTTTGCTAGTGCAACAGAACCCGTTTTGATTACTTATATCAAAATGAGTGATTGCCAGAATGCTAGGAAATAGGTAACTGGGGAGTCATGCCTGTATGCCAAGCTTTCTTGAAAAGCAGATTCGGGAGTTGTTCGCCCTTGTGTAAATAAACCCTCTGCTAAAATTGTTCAGACCTTGAAATAGGTGAAGTTCAGCAGCTTTGATTTTTGGGGTATGTAAGGGACATATTTAGCTACTTGGAAGGATAACACTGAAAAGTCTGGGGGGTTTTTTGGTTGGTTTTGATTGGGTGGTTGTTTATTGTTAAAAAAAATGAACAACACACAAACCCCCCCACAATACGGACACAGCAAAAACCCCATCCAATTTTATAGCAGCTGACAAAAGTGATCTGTAACTTAAACCTAACTACCCCACTAGTAGCTGAAGGATAAGCTTAAGCTAGTCCTGAGCGTGCTGGTCGTGCTCCAGTGCCATGTGGCTGTTAGCAGGAATACTTAGGCTTTCAGTGCTCAGCTGGACCTGAGCCAGAATGTGCTTAGGCTGCTGTAGAATGGGATTTTAAATTACTGCTGTATGACAAGTGTTTGTGGGGAGAATTGAGAGTTCACTTAGCCGTGTGTGTCTCTCTCAGGGAGGCTACTTGGGAGCTGAGGAGCAGAGAATGGAAATGATAAAAGACAAAGTAGGGTAGGCTATTCACCCAGACATTGCCACTGCTGTGGTTAACCAGTTCTCCCATGAAATGTTCATGGAGGCATAATGGATCTGATGCCAAGCATGATATGACTTTTATTGCAGGCCTGATGAAACCTTTTCATGTCCAATTACATAACATGAAGTCTACCACTTGTGCAGCTATTCAGAGATATTCAAGATAACATGAATGAGGATATGAACTCTTGTAGAAAATCAGAATATTACCAGCCAATGCATGTGCCTAGCTGAGAGATGATGTGTCAAGTGAAGCTCTGAGCTAGAGTTTCCATGGATTTGCAATTATGGCTTCTTTTATAGTAAAATTTTTACTATTTAGAAGTTATAGGAAAATGGTCTGCAGTAATCCATGTAGCTAATTTACTAACATCAAGAGTTCACAGAAATAATGAAATAAAATAAATCCTAAAGACTAG
The DNA here is from genome assembly GCA_013397975.1 of Machaerirhynchus nigripectus. Lineage (NCBI taxonomy): Eukaryota > Metazoa > Chordata > Aves > Passeriformes > Dicruridae > Machaerirhynchus > Machaerirhynchus nigripectus. Next base: position 800,617 of record VZRQ01004993.1, read on the forward strand.
AATCTAAAAATTTAGCTAGGAAGAACATTTAATATGTCTGAGTGAGAGGCTGAGTTCAAAATCTGCAACAAAAAATAATGACAAGTCTATTTTTCCCCTAATAATGGCAAAGAATTTTTTCTACTTTATTTTGTATGCACAGTAAGCTGCAGATAGCTTTGCAGAAATGATAAGCAAGTCAAGCATACAAAGTCCATGAAATATTTTATTTCCTTAGAAAAATAAAACTGCAGCATCATGCCAGGACATGGATTCAATTGTAAATTTGTATTTTAAAAAATGCTATTCTGTCTGAGAAACAAAATGATCATAACTCTGTCCAGCTCGTATAAGCAAGCACTAAATCCTACTTAATTTTTGAAACTTACTACTGATTTTTTGCACAGGTAGAGTAAGGATAACAATGTCATGTTGCTGCTGGAAAGGTTTTTATCTAATATTTTTTTCTTTTGCTGATTGAAAGGCAGGCCATCTGCCACAAAGTGTTCTGCATTTGTCTTTAGCGTGCCACCTGCAACTTTAAGTGAGACTTTTAAGTGAGATTCCGTCTGTCCCATCTTCTCACATACTGGATTTCTTTAAAAGGAAATAGGAGTTTTTTTATGTTTTTTTTCTTATGATGCTGACTGACTTTTGCAGAAAAATCCTTAGTAGCTCAAAACGATTGCAGTTACATATTGGCAGATTATATTCACCATGGGTTATGGACTTTTTTTTTTGTCAGAGAAGGTATCTTGATCAGATGCTATGCTGGAGATACAGCATTGAAAAGAGACATTAAATAAGTGTCTCAAAATTATATAATCCCTTCTAGTGCTGGGTTTTACATTCATGACTGCGAATTAGCTGAAGATATGTGGATTGAAAGTACATTTTTTTAGGCAGGGAGATTTAATTTTTGATTGAAGAAGTGTATCCTTATTTTGGTGCTTGAAATGCAACTGTAACTCCATTTCTAAACCCCCTGTTCTGATCTGGTCACTTTAGATCTGAGAAATAAATGTGTGTACCACACTGTGTCATGTCTCCATTGCTGATTTGACCTTCATTCAGCTTACTTCCCCCCCACATTTTTAGTGTGCTGTCAGTGAACAGTGGAGATACAGGTTTAAGGTAACTTCTGAATAAAGGGATTAAACTGCTCTTACAAATCCACTGCCTTTTTTTTTTTCAGTGATATGGTTCTGAGGGGGAGACGAGTGTGATAATTAGCAGGTTGTTCAGTACTTACTATGATATTCTGGAATTGTGTGCCTGAGTGGGAGCTTTATGAAAGGAAAGTGTGAGAAATGCCGGGGTGTGGTTTGCAGAAAGGAAATCTTGGTTGTTTTGAAACTGATGAAAATGGAATGGTGGATTTTAGAGACCAGGCTCCCTTATTTCCATATTGTTTTCAAATTTGTTGAATTGACAGTCCACTCTGGCAGTATTCTTGCTGCCCTAAAATATTAACAGTGGCAGCTACACCAAAATTTCATAATGGGAAAGCACAATACTGATGTAAGTGTGAGAAAGTTTTCGAGAACATTGTGTGGAGATGGAATTACTGCAGAGACTGAAGCAGGCACTGTGACACAGGAACAAACTTGGTAATGAGTGGGAGTTTAAGTAAAGCACCGAGTGGCTAGATCATAAAGTATCAATCTCACTCTATTTTCTTATCTCTGGCTGTTATTACTTACAAATGTAATGAAGTTGGTTGAACATTAACTTTCTGTGGAGGGTTCATAAAATAAACCAGAACAAAGTATTATTAGATGGGGGAATTTTATTCAGTGTGTTAGATTGAATTAGAATGTAACTTTTTGCAGTCTGATTAGTATTTTAAACATGCCTGGGAATTAAGAAGAAAGAAGTAGTTGTAACACTGAAAAAGGCTCTAAAGCAGCTTTTTAGAGAATGCTTTGACCTTGAAAAAGATAAAACAAGTACAAGTGTAAAATAGAAAGAAAATGATCCTGCTATTAGCACAAAATACTATAGCATTGTACTGCTCACAAAGTAGGAAAACAAAAGAGTAAAGAAAAGGGTAGATAAAAGGTCAACATGCGTAGTAGTCAGACACTTAGATTTATTAGTAAGAAATCATAGTCTAATTAATTGCAACATGGTTAAGTTTTATTTTGAATCTGTTCTAATTTTTTATGGTTTCTATGGTTTTATCTACCATAAAAATTAAGGGTTTAAAAGGCATGGAATAACTGACACTTGGAATTTTCTTATTAAATATTTCTAAGTGTTTCTGAGGTTAATGTTTCAGATATTCCAATTTAACATCTTGTCTTACATGTACTGCATCACAGAAACACATTTCAGTGGCATTACTGCAAAGAATGCAAGATTGCGAAATGAGGAACAGCTCCATTACTGCCCTAAACAAAAAGGAACCTGTCACAGACTGAAATTTGTTGTTACAAAGGAGATCTCTTATGCTTCTCTCTTGAGCAGTTAGAATGTGTCTAAGAGTGCATATATTGATTTCATATAGCTTCAAATGGTGGGAGTCCCTTAGGCTACAATATTGATTGAAGTGAATATAATGATTTGACTGTCAACGTGAAATGCATATGTATTTATAGCTTACATTTGCTATTTTAAGTTTGGTTTCAAAGAACAAAAAAAAAAAAGTTGTGGTTTATGAATTACCATTTTCCTTAATAAGCTTGGCTTAATTGGGAAATAAATGCTTGGAAGGAGCATCCAGTGTAAATCCAATGGCAAGGGCAACATTTAATCTTTTATGGGTTTTTTTGTTGTTGTTTTTTTTTTCTTTCAATTTCCCCCATATGTACTTCTACAAACTTTTAAAGCAATACATAATTTCTCTTGGTTTTTTGGTAAAAAAATTGTTGAATTTGCACTGCTTTAGCCACAGGTGAGATATAGAAGGCTGTTTAGATTGTCTTGCCCACAACCCAATTTTTTAGTTGATGTCATCACCTGAGATATATTTTGTGGTCTTTGTTATGAGGTCTTGTAGTAGAAAGACACGGTAGTTATTTCTGCAGGGTTTAACCAACACCTTTCTTCTAAGTAGGCTTCTCTATAGGATTTTTCTCCTTTTTTAGAATAAAATGCTTTTTCCTATGAAACTTTAAAGGACTAATGAGATTTCAGGAAACATGTATCTTTTATCATCTGTATCATTCTATTAGTAGATATTACTTGAAAGTGCTCAAATGTGATATGGGCAGTGGAAGATATTTTGCAGAATATCAATTGTGTTTGTGAAGGTGGAAGGTTTGAATGGTGAGGTCTGCATTTCCCAGGCTGATTGCAGTAGTTCTTACACCATATTTTCAGATTATCTCAAGCTGAAGCCTGGAGTTGCTCAGCTCTCTGATTTAGATCAAATTACTGATGGTGTCAGGTTTTAAAACTTTATTTTGTAGGCAAACCAGTAAGTTAAGCCATGGTAGTACTTAGCTGGTTTTGTTTTTCAGGAAACTTTAGGTGAAAAATAACATACAATTCTGATAACATCTATGACATATTTGTTAAAATCAGATGGTGTTGACCAGTCCCTTTAAATGTATTAAATGAAAAATGTATGCAGCAATCCATTGCTTCCAGTAATAGGTCTAAAGATTTTTAATACATGCACATAACATTAATACAGTGCCCTGGAAAATGTGTTTTTCCCTTAGGTGAAAAAAAAGTCTGAAGCTAGAGCTGTGTTTTTACCTAAGAAGTAGCTGTGGAACCATAATGGCCAGCAAGCCAACTTGTCCATTTTATTCTAATTTTGAGAAATTTGCTCAAGTTCTGGTAGAATTTAAGTTTTACTATTAAAGCAGAAGATACAATTTTGTTTTCAGTGGTTAATCTTTCTAATATACTTTGGCCACATGAAAGTAATGAAGCATCATAGGGACATAAACACAGAATTCTTGCTTGCAAATGTGGGTGTTGAATAAACATCAAATTAGTTCTGGCTGTGAGGGTAAAAGTAAATATTCTTATCACATACAGAACACTCTGCCAAGCATTTTCTTCTTTCTAAATATTGTTGGAAGGAACTTTTTTATTGATTCTTCATATTTTTACTTTAAAATTTCTAAATTCCAATTGGTAACTATTTTTGGTAATTTGAATTTGAAATACCTGTTAAATTGAATAATCATGAATTTGTCCTGTCATCTTCAGGGGTCTCTTTAGAAATAAAATCTTGTGTTTTTCCTAGCCTTGCTGTTTTCTGCTACAGCCTATATACAAGTACTGAACTTAGCCCCATCCTTGGTCCAAATACAATAGTGAAACATGTTTGGAAGAAATGAGTATTCCAACATAATTTTCAGACTATGTATTAGGACTTGGTTCTTTTTCCAATGATGTGATCAAATAGTGTTGGGAAACTTCAGTTAATCCAAAAGGAGATATTCCTCTTGTGTCATGCATGAACTTTTGTGGGGTCTGGAGTGATTTCAGGTGACTTCAGGCTGGGAGCCAATTATATCATCAGTATTTAATGGTGCTCCGTAGCAGTTTCTCTTAAATGAGGTTCCAATGGGAAGGTGCTCCAGGTCTCCATGCAGCTGTTGCTTGCAGGGATTTCACTAGGTCAAAAGAGCCAGGATTAGTCAATATTAAGCTAATACTACTTTCTTTTCATAGACTAATGTTGATTGCGATGCCATGATGATTTTTGTCTTTTCTTTTATACCCCTGTTATACCTTTTTGCAACTCCTGTATTCTTGGTGCTTTTGCCTACGTTCTTGGACTTGTTTGTTAAGCTAAGAGACTAAACATTTTAGAGGCTTTGTAGTTAGGGTGCCAGTGTGCCCAGGCCCCAAGGTCCTCTCCAGAACACATTTTGTAAACTAAGATAGAACCATCCAGGGGAAGGTTCCTTGGAGAGGGGGGCTCATTCGAGCCTCTCATTGGGGAATTTTTGATAGATATGCTAATTAGTAAGACCTAGAATGTAAGACCAGATATAGAGGAGGGGGATTGCGGTGGCCATGGCGGGGGTGCATGGAGGTGTATTCGACCTGGTCGTGGTGCACCTCAGGATCCTTACAATAAATACCAAGGTAGTACCCTTTTCCCCTTCTAACCCTGTTCGCCTCTTGATTTTAAGACCACGAAAAGGCATCAGTTGCGATAGCAGAGATTACATTTTTTGGAAAGTCAGCAGAATATCCCGTTTATAGATTCAGTGGCATATCTCAAACAGAGCAGTGCACTTTTAGAGATAGGGGATTAAATTGAAACTCTTGTGCCTTGTCAAGGCCAGAGTTTAGAAACTTTCTTCAACAAAATCATTTATAGGCTGCTTTATCTTGTTTGTTAGGTAACTATTTTTTATCTTTCTTTGGTTTTGTTGTTGAAAGTCTAATGATACACCTCCATTTTCTGTTTACTTCAAATGTAAATAAGATCTGTAATGAGCCTAGAGAAACACCTTTTGGGGAAATCCCTCCCTACTGTTTTGCTCTTGATGCAGCTGAAAAAACCTTGAAGTATAATGAAAACCACCCTCAGAACACCAGAATACAGTGAATTTTTTTAGAAACCATATGAAAGTTTGTCAATACTTTTAATTACAGCCTTGCAGTTTCAGTTTCCTAAAGTTCTGCAGTATTTTGGGGATTGGACAAAGAATTCCGTATGCACTGATGATGGGGATAATTTTTGACATGGTAAATAACCTTTTCGTGATATTATTATTTGTTCATGGTGAGGTGACTTTCATTCTTTTTAAAGTTTTTTTTTGTTAAAGATGATGGAATAATCGTACCTAAACTTAATATTAAGTGTTGATGCTGGAGAAATGTAGAGTCCTATGCATGGCTCCATAAAAAAATAAGGATTCTATCTCTATTACAGCCTTATAGATATTTTAGGTTTAAATTGTAGAGCTGAAATAATTGATACAAGTTCACATTTACTATGAAGAATTTTAGATTAATTCATCTATACAGTAAGAATCACCAAAAATTAAAGTAATAATTTTGGTGAACAAATCTCTATTCTTCTGAATGAGAACTCCAGCACCACTGCAACAATGTTTTTCAGCATTTGAATACAACAGCAAGTTTGAGTCCTACCTAAAGCTTAGTTAGAGTTGATGGCATACTAATTGTAGTAATCTTTAACTGTGTGTTTTCTAAAAGAAATTATACTTTTTTTCTCCTCCACTCAAACGTTTTGTGTAACAGTGGCAAGAAACCATGTTCTTTATCATTTAAATGGTCTTTCCATCCCACCTCCACTCATGTTTCAGCTGTGTGACAGCTTTTAAGTAGTTAGAATTTACTGAGCTTTGACATCTCCATCTCCAAACCGCTGGGTGTAGAAATTGAGCAAATATGTTTTAACGTTGCTCAAAAGAAGGGGAAGTCAGCTTGAGTGTTTGAACCTGCCTCAAGAGAGTGTTTAAGAATCATTCTCGATTACAAAGTTCCCAAAAATAGACAATGTTCAGTAGTCATCATTTTTGTCTGTTGAGCTGAGCCTTTAGAAAGGGAAAAGGGATGGTTTTTGAATCTAGTTACTTTAATATCACTGGGGATTTATGATAATGCACAGTTTTGCCATGTTAGCTGCTATTAAATTTAATCCAGAGTTTAGTTCATGAATCAAAGACTGTTTACAATCCTGAGTGAAATAACTCAGGGACAAGAGACAGAAACCAAAGAATGAACTAGAATTTTGTTTGGCAAAGTTTAATCATGCTAGATGTAGATGAGAGACATTTCTTGGGCAGCATCTGTGCACCTGAAAATGTAGGATGTTGAATTGCACAGAAACAACATGCTGTTGATTATAACAGAGGTAATGATAATGTGCAACCTTTAGAGAATAGCTTCAGATAGTCGTTAAATAGAAAGTAAAAGTAAGCATCTTCTTCCAAATGACAAAATAGTGTAGCTTCAGATATCAGTCTCAGGCATAAAAACACTGGGATACATTCTCCTTAGTAAGTACACAAAGCAAATGGCTGTTATGATCATGTCTGCATTTTAAGTGAATAGAATATTCCTTTCACTTGTATATGCTAATATTTTACCATTCGTGATAAAAATATTGTCTTGATGGTCAAGCTCTGAATGTGTCCATCACAGTGCTGGTAGAGCAGTCAGTCCATTCTCACAGACTGACCCTTCAAAATTTCAGTTTGTATATGCTGTAGTTGGCAGCATATTCTGCTGTTGCAGATTGCATATCTTTTTTCACCAGTAGCCTCTTTCTGTGTTTTGCATTAAAATCTGAAAGCAGAAGGGAAGGTGCAGGTTCTTGGCTTTTCCTCCAGAGAACTTTGAAATTGTGCATGGTTGTTGCAGGATTCATTAGCAGCTGTAAAGCACTAGTTCTAATATCTTAAAGCAAACAAGAATTTGAAGAACAGTTAGGGGGGAAAAAAAAAATCAGTGAAGTATCAAAGATATTTGGTAGTCATATAGAGAATGCAAGTTTCTGTTAAAGTGTAGAGATCAAACTGTACATTGGCAGGTTTGTTAGTGTACAGTGATTGGAGATTCACAGCACATTCCTTTTTTTGGAAAGGTAACTTCTATGGTTGACTCCTTAGAAACTGCAGTAAGTAGTTTAACGTGCACACGGTAAGAATGTTCATGGTGACATAGAATAAAAATACCTTGGCAAGAAGCATTCAAGTACAAGGCATCTGAAAATGCCAATTCATCAGCTAGCACTTCATTTACCTTATAGAATATAAAGGTACAGGAAGAAAGAGAAAATGTTCCTGATATGTGTAGGTTAACTGGTGAGTTTGCATGCATTAACATCTCTGCACTTGCAACTTCTTGCACTTAATGGAAATTAAAGTCAAATCTCTTACAGTTTGTGAATGCCTTGGAGATAAGACACATGTACCTAAAACTTTCCAGTTTACAGTGTAAAGTCAGGCCTGATTCTGCTGACGCTAGATGGGCACCCTGACAGAGGCCAAGGTGACAGCCTGAAAAATGTCACAACTATTCATTAAAGCATTTTTAGCAAGTTACTCTTTGGTCCTCTACTACACTGCTGCTCTCCCATGGCAGTGCTGCTGGAAGTTCCTTAAAAGATGCAGTCATATATGACTTAGTGTCTGTGACCAAATCAATATTTGGCTCACTTTTTAGAAATACAGGTTCTTGCTTATGGCGTAACTTTGAAATCCAAGACAGAAGTAAGGATCTTACTCTGAGTTCTTTGTCCCTAATGTCTTGTTTCACTTGGGTAATACAGAAGGCAGTCCTTCAGCAAGGTGAGGTTTAAAGCTGATGTTTCTGCTAGTGAAATGTAATTCTTTCAAAAGTGGAGAATTGCATCTAAAAAGAGTACAACTAGACAGTTCTTTAATGTGGTGTGGAAATGTGGACTTGTGTTTTAGCAGAACTCTATGCCTTATAGCAGCTGCAAAGTGAGATTGCTACTGCATGTGACAGATATAGGCCAAAAACTTGATGCTGTGAAATTAAACTAAAGTGTGACCTGCAGGGTACTGGTCAGCTGAATTACCCACATTTTTATGAGATTCTAGAAGAATGCAGGATTTTTACAGTATGAAAGTCTGAAGTTGTATTTACCTTTGTAAAGCTCACTTTAAAGAAAGGGTTTTTTTCTTATCTCAAAAAAAGATATGTAGAAATCCCTCATTTAATAATTTGTATTAACTCTACCGCAGCTTTAAACTGTTGTTTGGGGTTTTCTTTCTTAATTGATGTAAGTATGTGGTCTAAATTCAAACACACACAAGCAAATGTAAAAAATAGATTTGTGTATATTACAGCCACTGGCCAAATGAGTGTGGAGCAGGGAGTTCAAACCATCTCAGTATTATGTGGTTAAAGAAAAACCTGTCAGCATCAGGCATATGTATGATCTCCTCCTCCTCCTCCAAGTCCTTCAAGAAAATAAGGTCTTGTACATGCAAATTGCTTTATGAAGCTGTTTCTGCATTAAGCAAATCACTGCATTAGTGTTTCAATTGAAGAGATGAGACATGTGATCTTGCACCATGTCTCATCAGACCACAGTAACTGGAAGCAGCGGCAACTGGAAGTGACAGCTCCTGCCAGACCACAGCAATACAGTAGTGCTATAACTCAGTAACAAGGACAATAATGCGTATCATGCTTGTTAGTCCTTTCTTTGTAAGAACTTTTTACCTCTGGTTTGATACAGAGTAAAAGTGGTATTAAATGCTAACAGTGCCAGACTAAAGTCTGATTTTGATATAAGCTGAGAAGCCTGATTTTCAGAATGGTGACTAATTCTGCCCTCAAGTTTTGTGCTTTCATTGTTGTCGCTCTGGATAGGCACTGGTGCTTAATAGGCCTAACAATTCTATTCTAACTGGTATCATAGCATCCTCTGTCACAGCCCCTCAGAATGTCACTCTCTTGTGATAAATGAGTGCAACATGATCTTTGTTGTGACTGCAAACCAATTAAATCCAGACAGATGATTAAAAAGGGGAAAAAAAAAACCTAGCCATCGCCTTATGGTTGCTTTGGAGGGGGGTAAAACCACAAATAAATTTGCTTGTTACAGGTTTAAGTAGCAGTTGTTGCCTTATTGCATGTCTGCAGTGCCTTTGTGAAAAAAGGTAACAGGCTGGAGGGAAGTGGGAGAAAGACAAACCGAAGTACCCTTGTGTAAGCACAGCACGTCTCAATTAGGAAAGTGAAGTCAGGAGATGCAGGGATACTGAATGGGAGTGAAGAGCCTGCTGGGTTTAGCCATACAGAGAGTAAGATGTCTTAGGCTTTCCTTGGGGTATTATGAGATCATGTGCTTTATGCCTTTAATGCTGTTATTATTTGTACTGTTGGAGTACCCAGAAACCCTCTTAGTAGGTAGTTAATTAATTAGTTCATTTTTTAATCAGCCCCTTTTCTGCTGTGCAAAAGGACAAGTATTAGTCTCTCTGAGATAGAGACCTTTTAGTCTTATAAGTATGATAGAAGAAAACAAATAAATGGGATATGAAGCTGTAGTCTCAGTGTCCTGCATAACCATTGTCAATTTTAGGTCTGATTTTGCAGGCAAGTTGCTTGAAATTCTTCAAACGTCTCTTGATGACAACAAAGACGGTAAAATAAGTTTTGGCGTATCTTGTAGATGACACGTCAAAACACATTCCTGTTTGCTGTCCTTTTAGAAAGTATTGATTTCATTGTGTGTGTGCATCACTGTAAAGAAGATTTATCTGAAGAGAATGTCAAGATGATGGTTATGCAAAGGCTCTCCCTGAGAGGAAGGTCAGTAATGGAGAAGTAAGTGGTGTCTTTCAAGCTGTTTAGTGGGTGGGTCAGAAATCGCAGTCTCAAACACAGGTATGGGTCACACCACAAGAGATTTCAACTGTAAGAACAAATAGCTGCATTTTGAAGGTAGGTTTGATATTTACAACAATAACAAGGGTGTTCCAAGTGTTATGGTAAGTGGATAACCTTTTCAGCAGGGAATTGGATTTACAGTCCTTAGATTATATTCATCAAACCTATGAAAGCAAACTTGTGGTTCAGAGGTGAGTTGATGGAAGAAGCATTGTGTGAAGCTGAAAACCATACAAACAGATTTAATGTAAAGGCATTTCCTCCTCACTGTTTACCAAGATTTCTTGTATCAGTGGTGGCACGACTGCTTTTGAACTCTTCCAACTTTCTCGATATATTTTGAACAAAAAAAATTTTGAACAACTTTCTGATATTTTTCTAATTAGACCATACTCTAATTACTGGATGTGCGGCTGAAAAGGACGAAAAGATCTCATTCCAGTCATGAATGCTCTTTTTTTTCCATACGGTTTTGATTTTCCAAGCTCAGAAAGGTCAGGGTTATTCAGCTTCCACTTGGCCTCCTTCTCTGAACAAGTAATCCACATTTCAAACACATTACAAAGTCTGGCTCTGATAAGAGGCATTGAAGAGAACAACAGAATTCCAGCACATTACTCTGACTCGACTGCACCAATTACAGGACAGGCATGAACAAAAGGCAGTAATGCTCTTGGGAAGGAGGCTTTCCCATATGGATGTGTGCTGGGGCAAGAGTATTGTTGCCTTTACAGTCCTCTTTGATAAGTGATCAAGAACTATTATGTTTCTGTATACAAGCACAAAAGGGAAAATTTAAAGAAAATCGATGTTATCACCTTTTATTGTTGGGATTTAATTACAAGTCACCAAATCACAGAATATGCTGAGTTGAAAGGGACCCACAACGATCATGGAGCCTAGCTCCTGGCCCTGCACAGGACCACCCCAAAAAACAATTACGAAGGACTCTGGTAGAGCTGTAATATGTATGTGAATGAGGTTCCTAGCAGGATAGGAAAGGTGGGTGTGGTTTTAACAGCTTTGTTTCCTGGTTAGAGGGATTTGAGGGGTGGAGGGAGTTAACGAGTGTTTCTTAGGGAATGCAGTTGAAATAGATATAATAATAATGTTATAAATAGATATAATAACTAGATGTTAAGTGAGTATAGTTTTGCAGAAGAATGCTTGCTGTTTGTTGATCTTTTGGTGTCTTTGGCAACCAGATGGATCTCTACTCCTGAGCTGGGTCACATCTGTATGCATTTATAAGTTAACAGATTTGTTTGTTACAAAGATGGCTTGATCTTGCAAGCTTAGTGTAAATAGAGTGCCCACAGCAACTGCGGCACAGAGTCCTCTTAGTAATAGGGTTAACTTTTTACTAACGTAAAACAGGCAGGGAGCGATGATATTGAGTCTTCTTGAGCAAAAAAAGAAAAAAAAATAATTATTTACCTGAACTTTCACTGTGAAAAGTAACAGATGTTGGAATTAAATTTATGAATGTTTTAATTTTTTTCCCCCCATAATTTTTTAGGCATTCACTATGGTAATGGGTTTTTTAACTATGGAAATGCAGTTGGGGCTCTGGGGAATTCATTCAGCTTTCTCTATTATTTAGTAATTTGAATTGGATATTAGAGCAAGGATATTTTTCTCTTTTTTTACATTAATAGTTAAACTAGAAAAGCAATAGCCTATAATAAAAATTTTACTTTTTCTAATTATAAGTTCTTCTTGTAGAAGTGTTGTTTAATCCTTGTTTTATTGTTACAGTATACAAAAGCTACCTTAACAGAGAAAATATAACAACAAGTCAAAAAGGGGAGGAAATCCTTCACAACCAAACTGACTTTGGTATTCTTACAAAAGAAATTTTTTTTAATAGACTCATGTTAGCTTAAGTAGAAAGCAGGTTGTCATGCTGTACTTCTGTTATTAGACTTCCATGTGCTTGGTTAATAATTTTAGCTACCGTTACTTCAGATTTTTTTAAAGCGCTCTTTTGGAGGATTTTGCTGCAATTTCAGGCCAAGATGTAGTCTGCAGATACTCGTATAAGTATAGATCAGTCTACAGCCATTCACGAAAGAAATGGTGCATGAACAACATGAATTCACAGAGGACCTGTGAAGAGAAAATTACTTTCCTGATGAAAAATGAAAGCAAGGGAGGAGAAACGAGGTTGAGGCATATGAGATTAAACATTGCTCTTCTAATATGTAGAATTTTGTCATTTGTTATTAAGGCTCTAAGAACTTGCTAAAATTATTTCTTCATTAGAATGCCAGTCATACTTTCAACCCTCTTCTTCCTGCCCCCAAAGAAGTTTAAGAAGTGAAAATTATTTTTGTGAAGGGTCTCAGCTTTTAAACAAAGTATATCTTTCACATTTTTTTGTGATGCATATGGTCCTAGATTAATGAATAATAGACATTATTTGCCTAAAAGCCAATCTACAGCTGCAGACACAAGAAATACAAAATCAGTGTTGTGGTGCAATATTTAATTTTCCTCTTTTTTTTTTTTTTTTTCCCCTCACAAAAAAGATTTGGAATGCATTGGGTTCTTTGAGTCAGCTGAGATACAGATGGAGCCAGTCAAATGTGGAGCATGGCCAGCATTCCCAAAAGATGTTTTCAGTCTATTTTCTAGTCAATAATTTTCCTGGGAAAAAATTGACAATACCGTTGATGGTAGTGTCTTCCCTACAGAAAGCAGAGAGGATGGAATATTTCCATGGTGAATTAAAATGCACACATTGCTGAGCAATGAAAACAAATTAAGGCAAATTCAGTAACTTCATTTTAAAAGCAACAGTGAGCTTTAATTGTCATAAATTCAGAACTAATTAAAAACATGTTGACAAAAATTGGACCAACAGCTTGTCATTTTCGAATCTAAGTGAAATGCAAAGTGCTGAGAATAAATTACAGGGTTTGAATTCAGTTCTTAAGTTTAGTGCATTTGATGCATGTAGGAAATCTCTGTATCTTTGGGGGGAAAGACAGTAGAAAATTATTAGAAAATATTATTTTCATATGACTAATAGTTTACAAATAAGCTCTGAACTTGATGTCTAAACTTGGAGAACTGGAAATATTTGTCAGTGACTGGGTCTAGATGAGTGATTCAGTTCCTATTTTAACTCCATGCTGGGTGAGAACTAGGCATGTGCCATCTCTTCTCCTCCCTCACAACATATAAGGAGGAAATAAAACAGGGGACATGGACTCTCATATGAAGTTCTAAGTGATCCAGATGGGTCCCAAGTCTGGATTATTAAATAAATAGAACCACAAGATGTGCTGTGGCACATAAACTGCCCCCTCAGTATGTTCCCATCTGCTCTGATAATAACTAGGTGTAGTGTAAAAAGAAATACTAAATCCCCAGAGGTTAACTATTTCAGGATTGATAAATTACCAAAACCTAGAATCATAGAATGGTGTGGATTTGAGGAGACTTCAAGAATCATCTAGTTCTAACCCCTCTATCATGGGCTGGGATGCCACCCACTAGACCAGGTTGCTCAAAGTCTCCTCCAGGCTGGCCTGGAACACGTTCATGGATGGGGCATCCACAACTTTTCTAGGCAGCCTTTACTAGTGCCTCACCACCCTGGGAGTAAAGGAATTCTTCCTAACATCTCTCCTCCTTTAGTTTAAACACTGTTCCAGCCATCTGAGCACCTTTCTGGCCCTTCTCTGGACCCCCTCCAACAAGGGTCCATCAGGGTCCACATCCTTCTTGTGCTGAGGACCCAGAGCTGGATGGATCACTCCAGGTGGGGTCTCAAAAGGGTGGAGTAGAGGGGCAGAAACACTTCCCTCAATCTGCTGGCCACACCTCTTGATGCAGCCCAGACACAGTTGGCTCCATCCATCATATGTTAGTTAAATTAACATGGTTCCTGAATGTAAGAAGAGTATTTTTTCTAGGGAATAGAGAAGATAACTCTTCAACCTTAAATCTTCAAAATATAAACCTTTGTATATGCACGGATTTTGCTACGACTGCAATGCCCTTGCAGTTGGTATTTCACATCTTTCTGCTCAGCAGGAAGATAAATCCACACTAACATCCTGAATTAAGTTCTACATTAATGTGTACACACTTAAAACATGCCACAGGGTGAGTAACTGTAGAATTCAGAAGTTTTTTTCTCAGGTGAGGTGGCATGCTTGTGTGTCACCGTATACTGCAAATGCTGGGCACTACTGCTGTATAACTCGGAAAGATCTTGAAATTAAGTCCAAAAATAGCACAGATTTTTTAAAAGTGTAGGCTGATCCAAACATCCTTTCATCTCCACCCAACTTCAGTGAAAGGCTTATGACAGTATACTAGATGTCTCTTAAAATACAGCCCAAAATTAATTAGTGAAGTGCTCTAGGGTCCATCCTAACACAAGGTGTAAATTTACAAGGCCTGCATGTGAAGTGCAAAGACTGATAGGATGTAGAGTAAAAGCATGTGATTATTTTACTCTTTTAAAGAAATCAGTGGCAAGCATACCAGTGTGGGATTTTGTTCTCTGAGCCAATTACTTGTTTATAATTGAGATTTCCTGAATGACTTTGCAGGCTTTGGCCTCCTGTAGCGAGACCTCGGAAAATGAATAAGAACTATTTATACAACTAGTAGAAAGACATAGGAATAAAAGCATGTGTAGTGAAGGACAGAATAAAGTTGTTCATGCCTTCTTTGCTGGTTAATGGTCTGGGTAAATCTCAGAGTAAATTTAAGTGCTTAATCAAATTTCAGCCTGTCTTCCTTTCAAGGCACTGAATTGCTCAATGACTGCCCTGAATAGAGTAGAGTAACACAATTTATCAGCAACAGGGAATGGCTAAGAACTTAGTTCATTAAAATACCAGTTCTGCTGAATTACACAGCCCCATGTGAAGGGTGGCATCCCTATCCCTAGGAATACCAGTGGAAGTTTGGGGTCTGAGTCTTGAAACCTATGAGTATAATATTACCCAATTAATTATTTTAAATCAGTTATAGCTAATATAGAACCGTACTAATACTCTAGCACAACTTACAAGATAAAATTAGAGATATGTGGGGCTTTTATGTGTGTATATGTGTGTAAATATATATATGGGTATGTTCAGCAATGCAAAAACAGGGCTGTATTTTCTCACATGCCTCACGGCGTAGCTGGTTTTTTGCTAACTTGCTGCATTAAGTTGTCAGACTCAGGCAAGAAATGAGCCGAGCTGCTTCATTTGAGGTATAATGGATACTTTGCTTAAATTATCTTTTTTCCCAACAACAAAATACTTAGCTGAGAAAACCCAGTATAACAAGGTTCATACAAGAAAAGGTTTTCCAGTATTCTCCTATGCAATTTAGAGTAGTTGACCTTTAATTAACGAGCCTCTCAGTGGTGCACCTTGCTGCAAAAACAACCAAGATGTATACTTTTAACATTTGTTCATAATAATCACCACTGAATTTGTTAGTTCTGTGTATTGAAAATAACCATAAAAGATTTTCCAATACCTCCAACTGAAGGTACGTTTTATATACTATAAAGGCCTTTAGCAGAAAGTATTTAGTGACTTTTTGTTCAGTTACCATGGTAACTTTGAACTTTCTTTAGCTGTGGAAAAAAGCACCTTTTTTTCACTAACAAGAAAAAATGTGTTTGGTGTTGAGCGGCAAGAAAAAGTGGACATAGTTTATCAGATGAGCTTGTATATTTTCAAAAAATCTTTTTCAAAATAATTTGAAACTTTTTTAACGTGGATATCTAAAAATTACTGAAATGGAGAGGAAACAACTAATTTAATGAAAATTAAGAAAGTTCATAGCCCGGGAATACTATCTATAGTTATAGATCTATATTTCTATACATATTCACATGTATACAAATGGGAATGAGATTACATTAATATAATAAACTAAAGTTCAAATGTTGTCTTTGTAGTGTGATCCAGTTCAGAACTTGGAGAATTTAAGGAAAAAAAAAACAAACCCAAAATGTAACCAGGTCTGTATTAGAGCTGTGCTTTATTAAGCCTCTTATTTTAATGTGAGGGATATGAGTCTAAACATGAGATTTGCGTAGAATAGAAATGTGTAAGAATCCCTTGAATGTGGGGTCTGCCTGTGGGAAAATATTTAATGTAATGCAGGAAATAAATTCTTGTGGGCAGGTTGCATAAAAATAATACAAAGATATGTTTGAGGTATTCATGTCTTTAACATCAAGCTTCTTTATTTACATGAACTTGAGAAAATATTGATAGAAGAATTCCTTTGTAGCTTTTTTTTTACTATTTGGAACATAAAGATTTATAGCTGTAATATGGAATTATCTTTGTGATGGTTATCAAGGCAATATGTTGGTAAGCAATTAAAATATATAATCAAAAATGAGCATAGGACAAAATCCCTGGCTTGGCAGTATAAAGCCTGAAAGCTTTCATTAATTTCTGCTTGCCTTTAATATATTAAACATTTTTTTAATATTCTTTTGATGAAAGCCCCATTGCTTCTAATTACAACACAGGTACTTTTGTGATACTATAATAGAAAATTCTCTGATGTAGAAAACCAAGGAAAAAATAAGATTATATCATCTCCCTCTAGCTCCCTTGCTTAAAAAGTGCTCATGTAGTCAGCAAAGTTCCATTGGTTTTCCCATCTGGCAAATTGACTCCGTCAAGTTTCTTCACCTTTCTTTTTCTTTTCAAAACTATTTAAAATACGAATTTCATTTTTGTCAATTATGTTGCTAATGGGAAATAAGAAAAAAAATATTGGCTGAGACTGGGAATAATTAAAAAAAGAAAGCAGTAGGCATTTTTTTCTTGGTGAATGATACAAAACTATATCTGATGTGAGGGACAGATGATCAGAAACACTTGTATTGTCTATTAGGGAAAAGGTCAAACTTTAATTTTCAGTGACTGATGTTTTCTTAGGTATATAAGCTGTCTTTATTCCAAATGAACTCTTTGGGGATTGGATAGTCTTGTTTTAAAACAGTGTGGAACGTACCTGATCCTGTCCTGCAGTGGAAAAAAAGAGTTGTTGCTTGTGTGTTTTTTCTCAGTGTTATCCTCTGAGGGTAGTCCAGACAAGTATAATAATAGTTTTTTTTAAAATCTAATAAATACCAGTCTTGCTTCAAAAGCCTGGAATTTGGGGATGATAATGCTTGTCCAAGACACAAGCTTTTGTTCCTATAAGCAGCCACATTTTCAGATTCTTTGTGAGAAACTAGACATCTACTTGAGGAAAAAAAGCCCCAAAATTACGATTTTAAGGTTAGTTTTAGTGTGTAGTTGTTACACAGCCTAAATATTTGTATACAAAATACTTAGATGCAGCTAATGCCTACATCTCACTTCAGAGCAGATTGAATTAGCTTCTGGGATATAATAAATCCACTGGGCCCAATGCCTGAATTAACATAATAATTAAAGTTTCAGCACATTGTTGTAGGTCACAGTAAGAAAATGTTTAATCTTTCTGCATTCATCTGTGTACATTCAAGGCATTGGGAGGTCTACAGAGACTGAATTAAATTTAAGTGTATCAGAAATGAGCAGGGTGTTTTAAGAAAAGTGTGAAAAAGATTTAACTTTGTTGGGAGCTGTTCATAATTGCTTTTGTTCTAACAATAAAAGATACAGCAAAAATTGGGTCACTACCCAAGTTACAGCTCAATTAATGAGAGAAAGCTGTGGGTGTATAGCAGCCAAAACACAGAATTATCCTGCATCTGCCCACTTGAGGATTTGGGGTTTGTTTGGTTCATAGATCATTGTCTGTGGTCAGCTGTGCCTGTAGGAAAAAACAAGTGCTGGGCTGGAGTGAGTAAGCACAGGATGTAGTAGATCATCTGAGAGTTACTCTACAAAAATTAGTAGAGTGTTAAGAGAATGAAAATGTGCTTTTCCAAACTTAATTCTGGGCTTGGAAAATTGATGAAATTGAGAGGAAGATTTAATATCATTTTATGAGTCTTGAGAGAAGCTAAGGAATGTTAAAAGTTATCTTGTCCTGAAACTACTCACTAGCTAGGGAGAAGTATCTGGATGCTGACTACTGCACTACCAGAAATGCAGCTTGTCTTGAAACTAGTTTGGAAATCCATGGTAAATTCCTGAGTTTCAATAGACTCTTTAGCTGCAGTTTTCCTTTCTTCTGAAGCAGTTCTTGGCTAACACAGGGCTAAATGAATTCAGTAATTTAATGGCTAATTTCCTGTGCTAGGCATCCACTTGACCAAAGAATCACAACATGATGGGTGAAGAAAAGTTCTGTTTGTGTTACAGTACTCTGAGGAGCCAGGGCAGGCTGCTGTTCAGCTTTTCTTCGTGCTCGTGCAAAAAGCCTCAAAAAGTGGAAGACGAGGATAGAAAATAAAAGCGGGGAGCCTGAAGCTGCTTAAATTAGTCTGTGTTTCTTGTATGGCAGCACGGAAAAGTTGCTTATTAAGTCAGTATTGGGGGAGTGTGGGAAATAACTGAGAGGGGTGTAGCAGGAGAAACGGGAGCTGCAGGAGCTGCCCTTGGATACATCAAACATTCCTAATTTCATGGCTAACAGATTGATGAATGTTGCCTGCTTTTGCTTACGAGATGGAAATAGTTCAGTGGGCATGTTGTCTCCATAGCCCCAGACTAATGTACAAACAAATAATCCTTGAATAACAAAATAATCAAATTATCCTCTCGTTAAATTGTGTTTTACCTCTAAATTTCAGCTTGCGAATCCAATGAAAATGAACTTGGGTAGAAGAGAATTATGAAAGAATGGACTGCTAGTCTGCAAATTTCTAACTTAAGCAGAATTCTTGATGATGTACATACCTTTAATTTTAAACCATTTACATCTGTACCACTTTTTCATTTGAATACTGTAATATAATGTTACCTCAACAATAGAACAGATGAGCGGGATTCTAAAATATGTTAAACACAGCTTCCTATTAGTTTTGAATCCAAACTCTTAGGAAATCTGTAGGGTGTAGGAGCCTCGGGGAGAAATATAGATAATAATTACCAAATGATTTCTTCACAGATGCAGTAATTCCCTCTCCTGAAAGTTCAGAAAGGTTTAAATAATTTTGTGAACATAATAACTGACCTGATGATGAATGCTAGTGTGTTTTGTCAAGAACTCTTAAATTTTAATTAATTTGAAGGTATCCAGAGTAGTAATCAAATAGCTTTAGAAGTGTAACGACATGTACTCAGAATCAAATATCTGCTGTATTGTGCATAAAAAGCTTTACTTATTTTCTCAGGGTGCTAAAAAATGAGGAGGAACTTCGGAAAAGCAAAACTATATTCAGCGACACAAAGGAAACAGTAGGGTTGTAGAAGAAGGTTGAATTAATAGCCTGTGTAACTCAGAGTGCAAGCATTTTCTGTATATTGATCCTGTCACTCTGGCTATGGCACAATGGCATTTTCCTAATGTAATAAATGTAAAACCTAACCAGCCCCTGGGGCTGTGCATCTAAACAGCTGATGGGTAATTACAGGAGACCTACGAGGCACAGGTTGGGAGAGAAAAAATGGAGGCTGCTGAACACCAAGAGCATTGGTGTTCAAATTATGATTTGAAGCAAAATTTCAGTTCCTCTATACTGTAGAGGGGAATATTTTTTTTTTCTGAGGGGAAAAGAAGGGGTTTATTACACTGAAAGTTTGCATAGAATTTTTTTCTATGCTACCTTATTTGTGTATGAATAGTCAATCTGCTTATAGACCTTGCTCCTGATTCCTGTGTGGTTTAGTGTGGGACCAGCAGTCATGCTCAAGCTGTGCAGGAGGAACCAGCCTGTGGTTCCTGCTGTTGTTGACACAGGCTTCAGTCTTGCCTTTTTTCCACATTGGTTAGGAGGTGGAAATTTGTGGAAAATAGATGTCAGTTGCCAGAACATTTGGTGCAAGGATACAGACTCCATTGCCTCTTTCCCTGTCCTCTCCAGTTGACAGCTTAGTGGAGTACCAGGAGCTGTGGTGAACCCAATCTTAGTGCCTTGAGACATAGAGAAACTTAACCCTGAATGCAGATTAGATTCTTGAAAAGTAAGAGTATCCAAACCTGAAATTTATGTAATGTGCATGTCAGTAGAGTGTCACACCTTTTCTGTTTTGATTATCTTTTGTAAGATAAGTTAAATTATTTTTTCAATTGTGTTTTCTTCTGTACATGTTCTTTGGATGATTACAGTCTTGTTTTTATTTCATATCTGTTGGGCATGTGGCTGTAAATAATGCTAAGCTTCTAAGCAGTCATAATAAATATTAAAGTATTTTAAGCAGTTACTTTAGACAAGTTCCTGAAGAGATGAAATTACTTCTTAATACCTAATGTTTCTAAAATGAGGCAGTATCTCTGACAGTGTCACTCTTTCGATGTACATCTTTTTTTTTTACCTTTTCTATTACCAGAGAAATGAGTTCTTAAATTTTATGTTAGATCCATGCAATGATGCAAATATGTCAAATTATCTATGACACTCTAAGTATCTCACCTTCTTAGACATATTTATTACATAAAGAGCAGGATAAAGTACCAGTGGTGCAAATGTGCTGTCTTCAGTGGAATTTACCAGCAGATAACTTGGCCCAGTCATGACAGCAAATCTTTCCTCTAAAATATCAATACAGCACTAGAGTCCAATTATTTTTATACTGTGCTAATCTTCTTTTACTTTTACAGTGTTCCAGCAGGCTTCTATAAAAAGACTATTGGTAGTCTCAGCAGGGAGGCCTCCTTATCAAGCAGTTTCAAAGACTTATGACTTCTGAAAAATAAGGATCGGGAGGTAATACTGAATTAATGGTGAAGGGGCTAGTCAGTCTTCAGAAAACTAAATGTATAGCATATATAATACTGATTATTTTGCTACTTGCAGAAGTTTTCTTGGATTTTCACAGATTTGATAATAAGACTTGGAGAGAGTTGGAATTTTTTATATTTTTAAAATACATGCCTAAAATGGTCCTTTAAATATAAATCTAGACGTAGCTCATTTTGTGTATTCACAGTTGAAAATAAATCTGTGCACATATAGTTTTAAAGCTATGGTCAGGCCAAGAAACCTGCTTATCAATTTTTGAAAGTCTCATTTAAAAGAAAAATTGGTATCAAGAGTAGATCTTGAAAGCCTTATTTTTTTATAGCTTACTGAAAGTATGTTAGAACACTGTTAAACTCTGTTTAAGAGTGAATGTTGCCAAGCCTTGATCTGTGTTGAAAAGAAGGATAAGAAATTCTGCGGAGAAGGACCTGGGGGTCCTGGTGGACACCAAGCTGTCCCTGAGCCAGCAGCGTGTCCTTGTGGCCAAGAAGGTCAGTGGTGTCCTGGGGTGCATTAGGAAGAGCATTGCCAGAAGGTCAAGGGAGGTGATCCTGCCCCTCCAGTCCGCTCTGGTGAGGCACATCGGCAGTGCTGTGTCCAGTTCTGGGCTCCTCAGGGCAAGAGAGACATGGAGCTCCTGGAGCAGGTCCAGTGGAGAGCTACTAAGTTGGTCAAGGGTCTGGAGAACCTCTTTCCTGAGGGAAAGGCTGAGGGAGCTGGGGCTGTTTAGCCTGGAGAAGAGATGACAGAGAGGGGACATCAGCAATGTGGCTGAAGAGAGCTGTCAGAGGATGAGCCAGGCTCTACTCAATAGGACAAGAGGCAATGGGCAGGAACTGATGCACAGGAAGTTCCACCTGAACATGAGGAAGAACTTTGCTGTGTGGGTGACCAGGCATTGGGACAGATTACTCAGAGAAGGTGTGGAATCTCCCTCGCTGGAGGTACTCCAGAACCACCTGGACACAATCCAGTGCCATGTGCTCTGGAATGACCCTGCTTGAGCAGGGAGGTTGGACCAGATGTCCCACTGTGGTCCCTTCCAGCTTGACCTATTCTGTGATTCTCTGAAGGGATAGCAAGAATTATCTCATTTAAAAACTTACAGTTGTTACTTGAAAACATGGTAAGGTATCCATCACATTTCTTTGAATTGTATCCTCCTTTATCATGTTATGGGAGTAAGCTTCAGACAATTGTGGAAAAAGGTGTGGGGGAATAGGTTTCAGAGCTTTAATATTTCATGCATGTCTTGCTATGTATTTAAGAAAGTTTTCCATGGTACAGAATTGGAATGTCCATAAGCAGGCTTGTTTCATGAAGTGGCTTTGTAGTGGAAATTACTTATTTCAGCTACACTTTTTTCTTAGAACTCTTCGTTATGTACTGCTACTACTCCTTTAAAACTTGATATAAATTGTGTCAATAGCTATCCATGATTATTAATGCAAAAACCTTACTTATGTATTTTATTTGCAATCAGATAAAACAGATTTTGAGACTGCCACATGTGAAATTACCATCTGAGTATCTCTGGTTGCTATTGACATAAAACCCTGGTGTTACATTCAGACATAGGCTCTTGCTTATGTGGAGAGTGCTCTTTCCTCAACATCTCCTGTGTTCTGAAATATCATAACCTAAATTTTGATTGGGGGTAGGGGGAAGAAGGAGTATGAAAAACAGATGTATCCTGTCAAACCATTACAAAAATAGTGGTAGTTTTGCTTTTTTTGACTATTGTCCTGGAAACTGAATGTATATTTAGGAACAAACAATAGTACTAGAAAAGCAAAAAATAACTAAAAATGCATCAGTGTAGAGTATCATGTCACACTTCTGTAGATTTCATGAAGTTTTAGTGTCTTTTCCAGAATAAAATGTGTTCGTTTGAAATCAGTTTGTCTTTCCCCCTATTCCTAACATGTCCCTACTTTTATATATTTTATCTGTCTGCTGCACACAAAATACAAATAAAGGTGTGAGGGTTTTTTATTAGTAGGGCTTATTCTGATCTTCACGTGCGATTGGAGATTACCAGTGGCTGCTGATTAGTGAGAACACTGAGCAGCATATGGCTTAGCCAACCTTTGCCTCTCAGCAGGAACTGCAGTCCAGTAAGAAAGGTCTCTGAAGGAGAAAAACTAAGATATAGGGAAGAAGAGAGTAGAGGGCAGCATTGAAACAACAGGGGAAGAAACCTGAAAGTAAAAGGTCAAAACATTTCTAGGAAGGTGTGTCGCAGCCTGGAGACACAGTAACAGCACTATTCATATCCATCAAGGTTTTCTGTGTGTTGGAGAGTCCTTTTGAGTGTTTCATCTGAATTTTTAAGTAATGATTTCCTGATTCTGCATTTGCCCTTGGATGTTTCTTACCATACATATGCAGGTGGTTGCAGTTCTGTGTAAATACCCGTGGGTATTTTATTTTTTTCTTTCTTTTCAGTTCAGCTACTTTTATTGCCATGACCTTGACCTGAATGCCTGTTATACAGATAGTAATATTTTTTTTTCAAAATTTGCTTCCATTTAAAAATACATATTCATTTTTTTAACTGTGGACACATAGCTGATTCTTCTTTCCAGAGCAGAATGTTGTCTGTTCTTAGCCCAATTCACTAAAGGCCTGTGCTGTGCTCAGATTAAATGTTTGTGTTGTCCTTACTGCTTTGTCCATCAGTTACATTCATAAAGGTAAAATATCATTAGTCATTGTAGTGATCATTAATCAATTTAACATTTGAAGTAAGGTTATCTGAATTTTTAATGAAGTTTATTAGTCATTAGAGTACAATACCAATTATTTAAAAGAATTTAAATTGGAACTATTCTTTCACTCACTAAATGAAAATTCTACCTTTCTCAACCTTTGGAAGAAAAAACTGTTTCCAAAAACATTATATTGAATTTCTTTTAACTCTCACATTAGTTTTTAATAATAACCTTTCTGATCCCGTAGCTCATTTGAACACCTGACCTAGGTACTGATGGTGGCTGAAGGTAATTCTGGGGTGCCAAAAGAAACATGAAATACATCACAAGAAGGCTTATTGGTCCTGATACTACTTCTTATATGAAGCCTTATGTTAAAAAATACAGTTTTGGCTGAATTATTTTCCACATGACAATGAATTAAGATAAGGAAGCCTAAAGAGTATTTTTGACTAATGGTCTGCCTGTCTTTGAGAAGTTTTGAGGTTCTTCTGTATCCAGAATTAATCAACAAAAAAGAGTTCTTTTACTCTTTGTAGCTGACATAGTAATTCCTTTCTCTGTATTTGAAGAGGCAGGGTTGCAAAGAGATATTAGGCATGGCTTGTTTAGATCAAATATTTCTAGTGTAGCAACAGGCCATTAGCACATCTCTCTGCTCGTTATTTTGAACAGCAGATTTCTTCAGCTGAGACTTCAGCTTCTCAGATCCCCTTTGTTGCTGTAGGATCCTTTCATAGAATGTATTCCTCGTATGCTCAGTAACTTGGAAATATATTTCTTTGTTTTACATGTGAAAAGTCTTTATTAAATGAGAGTATCCTCAACAGGCTGGAAGATATAATAAAACAACTGTTTTCATATGAAATTTCCCATGTTTATAGGAAGACCAAGAGTTATAAATAGCTTCTTCCAAACTTGTTTTGTAGACTAACACAGAGATCCAACAGAGTTTTCCCAAATGTTTTTATGTAGACAATCCTTCAATGATGCAATCTTAGGCACAGACAGAAGAAAAAAGCGATGGTTTTGTTAATCCCTTTTGGAAGGTGTTTTGTTTTACCTTTTTCAAAACCCTGCTGTAGCTCTTTTTACTGAGTCAAATGCTACATATTCTCTGAGGCAAGTGCAAAACTGGTTTTACAGCAGTGGCTCATCCTGTACATAATGCCATTGCAGTGGCATTCCCTCTGCATCTCTGGAAAGCTTATTGCTACAAAGGGCTTCTTTTAACAGGAGTTAATTAGGACTAGAAAATTGCTTGTTGTTTTTTATTGCATCCAAACCCCAGGACATGCTGCACTAATCCTCTAGTGCTGCATGGTGCCATAAGAGAGGTATTCAGCTGATGTCTCAGAAGTTTCTTATTAGCTTTGAAACTGTTCCTTATCAGATCATTGAACTCATTAACTCTTTCTACACATTATAATAAATTCATATAATGTGTTAGTTAGAAATTGTTTCCTTCCTTATTCTTTCATTTGAAATGTGTGTTTAAATGCAACACCAACAAAGTCAAAAAAATTTTTTTCTTTCTTTTCCTATTCCACATTTTTATTTAGGACAATGAAAAATGAATGCAAGTCATTTGGAAAACCCTCAGCAAAGAGTAAGGTGCTACTGCTTCATCCGAGGGGCAGTTCAGAAAATGGATTTTTGTCCAGGACAGAGACTGCTTTCAATTTTTTCGAGAACAGCTGCATTTTTTTGTGCAGCTCTCCTCTGTAAGATACAAGCAGAAGAGAGCAAGCCCAGGCTGCAGAGGAAGAATTTAACTTTCCTGTTTCATCACTCAAAGCGGATTAATTCTAAAACTTGTATTTGCACAAGTTATATAGTTACAGGGAGTAAAATTAAAACCACTATTTTTTCCTATTGTATCAGTCTTTCTACCAATTCTGAAAGCCATGTGATATTGAAAGTCTGTGCTTTTCATCCTTTGAAAGCTAGAAATCTGTATTTTGTAGTTGAGCTGTAAAGTCAGTGGAAACCTTGAGGCCTGGAAAATGCCTTTGGAAAGTTGTCCAGCACAGTTTTTAGCTTGTTGCAGAAACTGAAGCCTGTATTTATTTGTTGGTATAATGCTGCTCTGATTTTGCAACATCTTTCCAAAATTTGTAATTGAATTTTAAGGCAACAGTAAGGCCGAGTAATAGCAGTTTCTCCTGTGAGTGTAGAAGTGATATGAGAGTATTTCACATTTTGCAGTTTTTTCTTAATTTAACAGGAATGCCTTTAAAATAGTGATTTCAAACTTTGGGGTTTTGAGTAATTATATGAGGCATTATCACTAAGATATGAAGCGTAGGACACTGTAATCTACTCATTAATGATGCAACTGTTAATTGGAAAAGGTTCTCTTATTTTCACCTTCTAGCAGTTTAGTATTTAATGTACACTAAGAGGGCACCTTTCCTGAAACCTCCTGCTTGCTTTCCTTTCCCTCCCCAATTGCAAATCTACTTTTGAAGTGCATACTCTGTGTGATTAAATAAAAGGACATGAAAATTAGTGAGGAAATTGCATGGTGTAGCCATTTTAGTAATGAATTTAAATGGCTGTTTAGCAAAATGGAGTAATTTATCACTTATCTAGTGTTCCCTGTAAGTCATTTATCATGAGTAGCAACTATCATAATTTTATTCTAATCTGAGATGGTGGGAAGGGATCAGAGGCTCATACTTCGGAGGTTCACACTTCTTGTAATTGGCTACTGATTTAATGACTGTGTGTAAAACAAAACAGGAGCTGGAAAAGTTTTCCAAGTTTCTTTGCATCACGGTATTTTACCTGACTTTGTGTCAGTTATGCTGTTAAATTTTTCTCGGCGGATGGAATTTTTCTTTGCACCTCATCTTAGTTAAGCAAATGCTAGTTTCCCTTTTATGTTGGACACCAGTAGTGCAGCCTTTGGTGTCCAGGAACACCAGGAACAGGTGCACTGTGGTTTGTTGAGATAAACCATGTTCTGATAGTATTATATCATGAACAAAGACTGTTACAGTCCAAAGCACTTGGTGGTGTGTAATAACAACTAACATAACAACTAACCACAGTTTTACTTTTCATGGTTTTGAGTGGAACATTTTCTGCCAGAAAAAAGCTTGAATTGGTTCATGAGATCCCTGAATCTTTGGAATGAATGGACGCTTCTACAGCATGTTTTTTTTTGTTTGTGGTTTTTTTGTTTTTGTTTTTTTGGGCTTTTTGCAAAAGGATTGTTTAAAACAATAATAGGAAGCCCTTGAGAAGTAATTTCTTAGTCCTTCAGAATAAATTGCTTATGGTCTTAAATAACCGCTCTTTGTTCTCATGTTAGGCTAGTCATGATTACCTCATAATGGATTTATTCCCTCAAAAAGGGAAGGGACACAGACATTTGCACTTACTGGAGGGGGAAGGGAGCATAAAATAAAGAAGGAAATAAACAGGTAGATATTTCCCGGCTATGGATTTGAAATCATGATTCTGATTTTTTTCTCCACATTGCTTCCTTGGAATTCTCTGTGGAGCCTTTTCTAGAGGGCAAGGAGTATAGTTTCTGGAGAAGAAAAGAAAGATTGTGAGAAGTGAAAGGAAGCATGGAAGATTCTTCTGTTTAAAAAAAAGTTATTTACAAGAGATGGGAACAGAAAATTGCTACTGTATAACAGCAGCTGTACTTGTAAAAATTAACTCAACCATAACTGGTAAAGCAGACCCTCTGCATTCTCTCAGAATGAATTTCTTAAGATTTATCGTAATTCCATCATTTTTGTTGGTTTCATGCTTAAGTCTTAAATTAGTTAATTAGGCAGTAATATTTTGGTTTCTTCTTTGTATGCCTGTAATTTTTTTCTATATGCGATTTGGTCAGCCTTTATGATGCGACTGGGAATCAAAAAATGGTCAAATTCTGCATAACGTTGTGAGAATGACTTTATAGTCTTTGTAATTTTTCATCTTAAGATCCAGTGAGTGATGTATTAATGGAAGGGTGAAGGCTGGCTTCCTAAAAGAGCAGTGTGCTGAGAATATGCATGCTGCATCCTGAGACCATTCCAGGTTCAATGGTGCACACCTCATGTGGAAAGTATTCCTGTTGTATGGAATGGCAAGCCATTAGTTTGCCACAGAAGCAGCAATTCAGGCTGTCTGATTTTATTCTATCAGTCATTCTTGTTAATGGTTTTGTCTACATGCTGTTTTTGTGTAGTTTTCCCAAGCTACATTACTTTTTCAGTAAGACTTTAGAAATAAGTTGATGGTGTAGTGGATAAATGTTGGAATTTTAAATTGTTGTAAAATGGAGCACTAAACAGTACATCTGGGAACATACTAGACTCTGGTTCAGCATAATTTATTTATTCAGAACACATTTAGTGTTTTGAAGATTGTAGAGAAGGAACATGACTCTTAGAAGTAGAGTATCAGCGGTGTCAGCTTATTTTCTCTTTGACAGTAGTTATTTTGGCAGACAGATAAATTGACAGCACCTCCAGCACGTTTTGTTGTGTAACAATAGGTTTGTCACATGGGCTGTTGGGGTTTAGTTAATAAACTTTTGGGTTCTTCTCAAGTAAAGGAACATTGCAGCTATCAACAAGCAGATTTGATTTACTCCTGCTACAATTTTATTTCTCTTGTCTGTGGTCCCATTATTATTACTACTTATTAAGATCAGAGCATCTAGTCCTATGAATGTGATTTATAGCAGGCATGGACACGTGATCGAATCATTATGGAATCAGCCAGACCTAGTTTATGATGTAATACTGGCAGTGAGAAGGGTGGATGTGCCATAAAGCTTCGCAGAGTGCTTATGTAGGATTGTAAAATCTGCTAAGGCCCATGGAAGTATTTGTTCCATATGTTTCATCAGACTAAGGGCCTAAATCAGCCTCTAAAGAACTAAATATTAAAACTGTTGTTGACTTCAATGAGGCAAAAAACCAAACCCTTTCTGCAGCAACAGGTGCTTTAACAGAGCGTTTCTCTTGTTTGAATCCTTGCTGTGACACAAACGGGTCGTGTCATTCTGTATTTGCACATTTTCACTGCCATAATATACAACAATTTACAGTACTCAAAATTCAGAATAAAAACATGTTAAACTCCCTTATGGTGTTCTTATTATCTTGTGCTTTTCTGTGCAGGTAATTACATTTTAATCATTAAATGAAGTGCAACACTTCATACTGGCTAGAATGACTGCCATGCATTTTTAATGGTTTCTCTAAGTGTCATTAAGTGGTAATTTGAAAAAATAAACAAACAACCAGCAGTTTACACAACTGGTTATTAATGAAGCCTGTTCTTAATTTGCTTAAAGGATCAACAAAAATTTTGGTATGTAATGTAGCAACACATTATGACTGGTTTTTTTACATAAAACACTTGAATGTTTTATATATGTATTTTTTTTAAAAAAATTGTCCATTCTAAATACATGCATTCATATCAAGAGTAAAATAGCATATCTTCTTGATATTAAAAAATTGATACAGGGTTGATTACCAGTGTTGTTCAGTGGCTTTTCTGTCCTTTGCTGAAACATTTTGACTAATGTGCCTCCTGCTGTAAGTGTGCTAAAATAGTCTGGTTTTCAGTGGCAAAGCACAAAAAAGATTTGTAACCTGATTTCCTCTTCTTGGTTTTCCTGAATCTTTGTTAGCCTGTGGCAGACCTATGGCCGTTTTACCCCCTATCTTCCCATTTCAGAGCTGGGTATGGCAAGGCAGAGTTGGAGTTGCAGTGCCCAATCATTTCCCAAATATCAGTGCTAGATGGAGGGCAAAGGTGCCTGAGGTTTCATCCAAGTGATCGTAAAAGGGAGGTTTAATTTTTTGTGATGAACGAATTACTCTGAAGAAAGGTGGAGATATTTTATTGGTATTTACCTCCCCTTTCAAATAATTTCTGTAAAATTTGCAGCTTGGCGAAACTAGAATATTGTCATAGAAGATGATATTTGATTTCACAGCATGGAAACAGTGTGAAAATAGCAAATAATGGGTATTTTTAGTTTGGCAGGTGAGCAGAAAAGATAGTTTGGTAGGAAAAGCATGCAGTTAGTGTATTTATCCACAGTGTTCAAACAGGTTTTTTGACCAAAATGTTTTCTCTGAAGTAAAACACTATGCTCTGTTTTAGCATTTTTGTTTTCAAGTCAAATTCTGTTTTTAAACAAGTAAATGCTAGTTTGATGTGAGTATAAGTAATTTGTTTAAAATTTAATTTGGTGATATTGATGAGTGTCATGGACTGTATTAAAGCTAAAAGGAATGAGAGAGGGTTCAAAAACTAACAGTGAATGCTGCAGGGGTAGTGCTTGAAGAATTACTCAATTTTTTTCTTGGATTACCTGCTTGCTTCTTCAGGTCCTTGTTTAGGAATAATTTAAAGAAAAAAAGGGCCTGGCATGTATTTAACTTCCATACATATCTATGTCTGTGTGAACGATCTGGTTTTACAGAAGTAAATACAGTGTATAATGTGTGTGTACAGTGCATAATGTGTGCACATAAATGTTTTGCACATTGATTCATTTATGTTCTTCAGTGTTTTTGTGTTATAGTCATTGAATGCATGGGGCAAAACTACACATACTGGGTTGCTGCATCTGTTTTATCATCTCCTCCTTGTAGGTATTCATGCTGTTTTAATATGCCTGTGCAGCAAGCACCCTTAACCAGTAAATTTGCTCTTGAGTGTTTCATGCTTTCATTAAATATTCATTAGATGAGATGCAGGGTTTTCCTGCAGGCTGCTGCTTTGAGTGCGGTGAAACCCCAGAAAATGTACTGTTTGTGAATCCTTTACGCTCCATAAGCTGAGATGTTCCACCTCTACTGAAATCTGTCAGGGTCCAGGATGCGTTGCTATCAGTGCAGTGTTCTGCATGTAGGACTGATTTGGGAGGTTTAAGGGCAGGAGAATGCATCAGCTCCTCCTGCATGTTTACTGTGCATGGTGAATGGCCAAGACAGGAAGCAGTCTGTGTGCTATGCGTGACCAACTGCTTGTTGAAACAGAGGAGCATGGCTGAATATGAAGCTGGAGATGGTTTTAGTTTGATTTTTGCATTTTGTGAGACGTGCTGCCAATAGCAGGAAAAAGCATCCCAAAGGGTGCTCGGGAAGGTGCTTTTTTTTTTTTTATTTTTTTCCTTTTTCAAAAACTGTTTGTTTACAAAATAGGCCAAGGCTGTGAAATCCAGCTGTGGATTTCATGTAGCAAACGGATTTCTTTCACTTGGGGTTAGATCCAGCTGAATCTTGCTTTGAGCTGTGAAGAGAGCATAAAAGATAAACAGTCATTTTGGGTTTTTTACATTGTAGTCTAGTATGATTTGGCTGCTGCCACAAAAAAACCCCACAACCCCCCCAATAACAAAAGAAACAAAACAAAAACGCACCAAGAATTCTGCATCAAATCTGAGAGAAGGCACTTCAAGTACACACAGACAAATTATTTTTAATGTTGATATTACAAAGCAAATTTAAAGCAAAATGCAATCATTGTCTGGTGCCTTATCTGAAGTATTTTGTAACAGTGTTGGAACTTACTCTGTGCTCTATTACCTAAAGAGAAGCATTTTGCATATCCAGGATCCGTGTTAGTGGATAGACTACAACAGAAGACAAATACACCCAGGAACTTCTCAAAAAATCTCTGTACTCACACCTGCTTTTTTCATGTTCTGTCATTCACTGGTCTCTTAATTTCATGCTGTTATATCCCTTATCTATATATTTATGCGTATCTTTTGGTTTTGTTCTAATGGTAACACAGTGTGAGGTATGCAGCTTTGTCTTGGAGATTGAGTTTATTCTCAAGAAGGATGAAATTTGATATCCTCAGGTTTTCATACCTTTATCCTTACGCCACATAAACACCTACAGGTTTTCATTAGGATTTTACTAATTTATTATTAGCTAAACAGATAATTTCTGACTTTTTGTAACTCGAAACTCTATATACCTCTAGTGTAAGATCAGTGTAGATATTAATGTGTAAGACTTTAGGGGAAAGGTAAACTCCATATATGTTATACTTGATTTTCTAAGATTGAAAGCTCAGCTATTTTTGTTTTACCTTCAGGATAAACTAAGAAAAACAACCTGTATGGCAAATACTAGCTAGTAAAAGTACATCCCAGAAAAAAACCCCTGTTCATTTAGTGATGCATGTTAACTTGCTCTCTGGCACAGTTCTGTATAAAGCTTTAAGTTGGATTCCTAAATGAATGCTTTGTAGCTTTAGTTTATTCAAGACCTTAGGCAGAGCTACTGGAAGTATCTAGGTT